>PVJN01034328.1:0-22846 GCA_004026805.1 Lasiurus borealis | reverse complement strand
GGGGAGGCGATGTGTATCAGGGTGGAACTTCCCTGTATCGTTGCCTTCCGGAAGAGGACATTGGAGAGGAAGCCTGGGCCGGAAGGGACTTGGATGTCAGGCAAAGAACTTGGGTTTTTCTCTAACAAACAGGAGTCATTGGTGGTTTCTGAGCCTAGAATCGACTATGCAAAGCCGTGGCAAGTGCTTAGGAGTTATGGGAGATGTGATCCTTCTGAGAAGCTGGGTGGAGACACACTTCAGGCACACAAATTCAAAGTGATATTCAGCAGCAGAGAACAAAATACGCACTGGAGTGGGCCAGTTCATTGCACTGTCCTGTGAGCTCATGGATGGGAAACTCCTCACCCTCCAAGGGAAGCACTGTGTAGAGGCGTTATCATAATAATGAACCTCACCTCTCCAGAGGAAAAGCAGAAAACCAGAGTTCACTACAGGAAGAGGGAAAATAAGTAACTACTTTGCTCCTGTAATTTCTGACTTGATGAAGTAGAAAAGGTAGGTGGTGGAGGGGGTGGGACTGTACTAGGTCCACAAAGTTGAGTTGATCTGGTTCCCACAGCAGAACTTTTATCTCTTCTGTCTCATGACCTTGATTAATTTTACAAGCAAGTCTCCGCTTGCTCTGGTAGACGCAGGGCTTTCTGAGAATTTGGAGGAGGGGTTTATATGTAAGTTTTAGAAACTCCTCTTCCTCCTGCCTCCAGTCTCTGGCAGGGAAATAGAGGAGAAGGGAGGAAACATAAAGGGGCTTGGAATCCTGTCAGGGGGCTTACAAGGGAAGAGTGCTGGAGAAATCAACAGAGTTGAGAGCAGAAGAAGAAAGGGAAAGCAATGAAGTTGAGTCTTCTCCCTGTGTCTCCATCCTTTTCCCCACCCAAATGACAATAATAGCAATATTTTCCTTCAGTGATCTACTGAGAACTTACTACATGCTCAGCAATGACGTAGGCACTAAAAATTCCCTAATGACCAGCACAGACACCATTCTTGCCCTCATGGAATTTGCCATCTAGGAGGGAAGATAGAGATGCAAGCAAGCACATAGGTTGGTATGCTTTTGCAAATATGATGAATGCAATGAAGGGCAGCTGCAAGAAACAAAACACAGGGGACCTCATCTGGTCCTAAGGGTGACTTCCCTGAAGAAGGGTAGATGAAGCTAAGGCTAAAGGATGATAAGAACTATAAATAGTCAAACAGCATTCAAAAAGGAGTCACCAGAGGCCGAGGAAAGGCCCTGAAGCCTGAAAGAGACTAATAGTGCTAGGAATGCGGAAGAAAGGCCAGGCCACAAGCATGCCAGGAAGGTCTCTAGGGACCAAACTATCCTAAAAGCAATGGGCAGCCAAGGAGCGTTTTTAAGGAGTGGATGATATCAGACAATAATAATTTGAATGGTTGTGCTACTAGCATTACATACATGTTTGAAGTTAGGTACTTCTCCATCTCCCCTCCATAGGAATTATTCCTGACCTGGCCCTGTAATTTTTCTGGGATCGGTGCATTGATTGACTGCTGAAGAAGATGGAGAAAGAGGCAGCCAGCAGATGTTCCCCTGGAATAGTGGCCAAGAGAAAACTGCTTTAAGCAGCTGGCATACGCTTAGAAATGTGGGAGTCAGATAAGGGCATCTTGGAACAGTTGGGAGGTTAATGTAGCCTGCCTGAGAATGCTATGCATGAGGGTAACACCCAAGATACCCTGTGCAGTGGGAAAAAGCCATGGACAAAGCAACAGGGGCAGGATCCAGTGCACTGGGTATCTACCTACATTTATAGGTGTGCATAAATGTATTACATGGAAAAGAAGCCTAGAAGTCAATACACAAATACTGTTACCAGTAAGTATCTCTGTATAATGGGACTACGACAATATTTTTATTCTTCTTTATGCCTCACTAGGTTTCCTAAAGGCTTCTCTAGTAAACCTGTGGCAGTAATGAGTGGGCAAGAAGTAGCTTCTGCTGTCTTCCTTGAGCTCTTGGTTGGTGTTGGTCCTGCCCCTCCTGGTTCTCAGATTTCCAAACACTCTTGCTCAGCATCCATTCTGCCCATCGTAACCTGAATGGGAAAACTCAGCTGCTACTGACCTATTTTCTTTCAGGACAACTGTTCTCCACCTTAAGACCTCAAACTAACAATATAAAGGGACCAAGGACAGAGCTCATTCAGTCAATCTTTCAATCAATCAGTAATCATTGAGTATCTCCCTCAGTACCAGGGGCAGTGATTTAGATAAGAAGAGAAAAGCAGGTTACTATCCACAGAAAGAGACAGAGTCATCGAGGTCCCCTATGCTTTATCTTTGTACGTCTTATAAGCCATATATCCCACCTGCCAAGGAAGCCAGTATTTTCACAAGGCTTATATTTTAATAAGTTTATGTTACTATGATCATTTGGATCTAGAGGTAAGGATGCGCTTTCAGGATTGGCCAAAGTAGAAAACAGTCATCCATTAGACATAAATCCCAGATATCCTGGTCCCCACCCATACAATAGCTCTTGGAATCTCCATGTAGAGCCCATCCCAAAACAGTGCCTTTGACATAGGAAGAATTCAGAAATGTTTCATGGTGTATTTATTAGGAACTTTTAAATAGCGACAAATGCTCTTAAGCCAAATATGGGATTCACATAACTAAAAAATCCATGCTACAACCCAACCAAGTCTCATTGGCCTGGTCCAGGTCATACATCATCACTGAGCCAGTCACATTATTTCTATATAATAAAGAGGTAATATGCAAATTGACCCTCATACTCTCGCAGAAGATGGCCACCCCCATATGGTCAAAGATGGCCACCACAAGATGGCTGGCAGGGGAGGGTAGTAGTGGTCAATCAGGCCAGCAGGGGAGGGCAGTTAGGGGTGAGCAGGCCAGCAGGGAAGGCTGGCAGGGGAACAGTTAGGCATAGATTAGGCTGGCAGGGGAGTGGTTAGGGGATGATCAAGCTTGCAGGCAGGTAAGCAGTTGGGAGCCAGCAGTCCTGGATTGTGAGAAGGACTATGGTATTGGGCCTAAACTGGCAGTTGGACATCCCCTGAGGGATCCCATATTGAGGAGAGTGCAAACTGGGCTGAGGGATACCCCCACAGTGCATGAATTTCATACACCAGGTCTCTAGTAGGACATATTGGTTAACTAGAACAGGGTCAGAGATCAACTCCTGGAGCCTCCCTTGACAGCTCAGATTAAATGTGGGATAGTGATGGTTCCCCAAGAAGGAAATTTGAAATGTTGTTACCATCAGATAAAGGAATGGGTGTCCATCAGGCAAAATAGATGCCTACAAAGCCAAGGGACTCAGGGCTTTCTCAAGGCATTTGTTTCCAGCTGAGTTCATGGAGGCCACATGGTGTGGGAGGTGGAACACAGGGCACAGAAAGAAGAAACCAGGATCCTGGACTCCCTGGTTTCCTACCTCTGGTCTATCTTCAGACCCATTTTGTATGGTTCAGCTAAAATGCAAATCTAACCATGTCTCAACTTGGAATTTTTCATTGTCACACCCACTCCATCTGTCTCCCCCACCCCAACCTCATTATCTGCAGGATCAAGTCTAAGGCCCCTAAGTGATATGCAAGGCCCTCTGCCTACTTTTCAACCTCACTATCATCCCAGCGACCCAAGTTCCCTGTAGTTCATGCTCATGCACAAACAACAAGCTGAGCCTATTCATGTCTTTGCTCAGGCCTTTCTCTGAATTGTCCCTTTGCCTTACCTCACCCAGCATTTACCTTGCCAGTTCCATGTCTTCCTTTATAATTTGGCCTAGATATCATCTCTGAGAAGCTGTCTCTTTCCACGAGTACCAAAACAGCCTAACCGTGTCTCTGTGCACTTAAAATATTTTAATTACCTATTTGCAATTCTATTGTGACAATAATCATGGCAGGAATCTTGTCCTACTTGTATGTGCAAGCCTCAGGTGCTGGCACCCCCACTGGCCCCAAAACGAGGCTTACTAAATGTTTACTGAACTGAACATTTCAGGAATCTGTTCCCCGCCATGTATAAAATGAGAATGTGGAACTGCATGAGCTGTGAGAGCTCTTCTAGCTCAGGAAGGTCATGGATTCGACTAGCTCTTGTCACTTGGGAGCAAAATCAGAAGGGAAGGAGACCCAGAGAGAATAAGTTTTGATTCAGGAGGCAGAAATTAAGAATAAGTCCTAACCAGGAGGAGATACCCTGTCCAAATCAGGCAATCATGTATCTTTTATACCTCAGAGGAAATAAGGTTTAGTATGTGTCAAAAAAAAAATAGAGCTATTTTATGTCCAGGTGGCCAGCTTACCACCTAGAGCACGTGAGCATTTATAGACACGCTATCTAGTATGCACTTGTCACAGAGTAAGCACTCAAAGATGTTGTTGAATTGGATGCCAAAACCAGCTTTATCTGATTCTCCACCCAGAAGATGAAATGGCATTACCTGGTAAGGGGTGAGAGTCAAGACAACATCTATCTGTATCCTCCACACAGCCATAGACTTTCCTCCCTGATTCTCACCATGCCAGCAATTTAGCCGGGAAAACCTCCAAAAGGGCTTCTGCTAACCAAGAAGAAAGGACAAAAACTTGAAGAATAAGAATTGAAGTCCCTTAATGAGAATTGAAGCTTAATAGCAATAGCATAGTCCCTCCAGACTGTGACCCATTTTAATGTTTGCAGGGAAGACTCATATTAGTGTTATCATTTCCTTCTTCAGAGTTCTTTGCTGTTCTTTTGAAGTATGGTAGAGATTGAGTTAGAGGCAGGTTGGATTTATGATTCATGGAAAAGTAGGACTACCATGTTATTATTGTTGGGTAGAATGACTTTCCCAAGAGTGTCTTCATTTTTCAAAAATTGTATGTCAGTTACTTAAAGAGGGGGAATATAAGTTAAATGTTTATGAAAATCACATGTTCGCCCTGGCCAGTTTGGCTCAGTGGATAGAGCATCGGCCTGTGGCCTGAAGGGTCCCTGGTTTGATTGTCAGTCAGGGCATATGCCCGGGTTCCATGCTTGATCCCAGTGGAGGGCATGCAGAAGCCAGCCAATCGAAGATTCTCTCTCATCATTGATGTTTCTATCTCCCTCTCCCTTCCTCTCAGAAATCAATAAAAATATATCTAAAAAGAAAAGAAAATCACATGTTCTGTGGTGAAGTCTCATTAAAAGCATTCAGTCTACATTTGCATCAAAATAGAATAATTTTGTTTGATCTCTCTAGCACTGATTTTTCTAACATTCAAGAAAGAGTTTATTTTCAGGGGCATTACCTCATCATTGCTTGGTTTGTTGTATAAACCATTTAAGTTTGGCTAAAATAATGACTTTTGTCTTATGACAAGAGTTTTGGTAACATAAATGTACTTTGCTTCATTTAATTTATTAATTTAATTTTTATGTGGGTGATAGTCATCTGTCTTTTCTCCTCTTCTAACTCAGACTTCCTGACAATTGTATGTGGAAAATTAAAGTAATATTTTTTCAGAACATGAATTGATTTTTCCCAGGTCTTGTTTCAGAAATAATAGCAAAGAGAAATAATAGAATCAAAGACCTTGAATTTCACAGATTCCTTCTTTGCAGTCTGACTTGAAGGCATAATATGAAGTGTGTGTGTGTGTGTGTGTGTGTGTGTGTGTGTGTGTGTGTGTTCTTTCTCTCTCCTTTTCATCTCCCACATTTAAAGAGTAATAACTTGACTATGTCACTGGTTTGTATGACTTTGTTGTTTCTACAAAAATAAAACAGTTCAAGGGCTGGTAATTAAATCATCTGCTTAGATATTTTTTCCCTTCACAAATCACTCAGAACCAGAAGCTTCTCCCCCACCAGTTCTGCAAGGCAATGCCGAAAGATCTTACTCTCTTGGGCTCTTGAGGTTGAAGGGAACCCTCATGGTGGTAAAGTCCAGCAAAACAGAGACAGTTAGGAGGGGCAACCATTTGGCTCTACACCCCAGCCCAAGTCTTCGGGTGACAGTTTTATTTGGCCTTATTTATACAAATATTTAATAAGTTTTAGTGACTTACCTTTTGTCTTTTAAGATGCATCTTTTTGTGGATGGTGTGCAGTATATGCATCTTAAGAAAAACCGGAAGACCTTTCTAGCCACCCCCTGTGGTCTCTGGCTGTGGCCATAGGGACAGGCAGGGGTCCCACCATCAGGCTAAGTATCTTGGAGGCACCGTAGGAAAAGGGTGATGTGGATAAAGTGAAACTATTCTTCTTACCCTCTTCAGTGTGTCTGTACTTGGATTCCCCTCCACCAGTGGTGTGCTAGAACTTTACTGCTGGACTCCTGGGATCCCACATAGGTACTCTCATTCCACAGGGGTTGTCAAAAACTAAGTTCTGTGTGGGGATGGCAGCTGAAAACTCCTATCCCACCATCTTGTTGGTCTCACTCTTTGGTGAAAATTTGAGAAACGTTATATTTTGAATATAGGATGCCTCCCCTTCTTCCCAGAAAATAAACCTTTCCCTATCATCATCATCATCATCATCATCATCATCATCATCATCATATCCATATGCATAGTCCCAGCACCTGTATGAGTCACTAGGGATAGTATACCACAAGGTCAAAAGCTTGGTCAGTTGGGCTACACTATCAAGCCAAATCTCCCATTTTTTTGCAGTTTGACTTCGGGTAGACTATTTAACCTCTCTGAGAATGGGAATAACAATATCTGCCTACCTCATGGGGTTCCATATGACAGCTGGATAGAATAATGCAAGTAAAGTGGCTGAGATGTGGTAGGCACTCAGAGTCATGGACTTTTTATTGTTTTCATTGTTATCACAAAAGTCAGTATGATGTGTGGTCATTTGGGGGGACTAAAATGTTTACATTTCCTGACATAAAAAAAAAATCATCCCATTAAGCAAAATAATTAAACCTATATAATAAAAGTCTAAGCAACCATTATGGCAGAACGACTGGTCGCTATGATGCGCACTGACCACCAGGGGGCAGACACTCAATGTAGGAGCTGCCCCTTAGTGGTCAGTGGGGGAGCACAGCTCAGCCAGAAGCTGAGCTCATGGCTGGCGTGTGCAGTGGTGGTGGTGGTGGGAGCCTCTCAACTGCCAGCTTAGGTAAGGAGCGAGGGTTGCCAGAATGTGAGAGGGATGTGCAATTGCTGGCCCAGGGAGCAGGTCAAAATGGCAGGTCAATATCCCCTAAGGGTCCCAAGAGGGCATGGGCCAGGCTGAGAGCCGCCCCCCCCCCCTCCACCTCCAATGCATGAATTTTGTAGACTGGGCCTCTAGTATGTTTATAACTTGTGAGAAGAGTGTTCTTCTATAATAAAAAATATTTTAAGACCTCAGCAACACTAAATTTTTTTGTAATAATAACCAGAAACTATGCATTCAAACTAATTACTAGTTTGCTCTTCTCTGATCCTTAACTTTGGAAAACCTCATCACACCAACATTTCTGTCATTATGTTTTCAGCTTCATTTGTGTCACTGAGTATAGTTGAAAGCTATAAGCTACAATTCTCTTTGATATATTCTAAGATTAAGATTTTAATCTACTCAGTCAATGCACATAGGTCAAACAAATAAGTTTTGTGAATGTAGAAAGAGAGAAGGGAAAGGGAAGGGATAGGGAGGGTAGGAAAGGGGAGAAAAGAATGAAGGAAAGTCATTCATAAATTTAGTTGGAAAAAAAAGACATTTGCTAGAAGACAGGTTTGTTGTAAAAATAGTCTGCTTGTGGAAGATGAGCAAGGCTTTATTACTAAGCAACTTTGCAAAAGCTGTAATGACTGACAGGTTATACCCAGTTAACTAGTTCTTTGTTCTCTATATATTGCACAAAATGAGGGAGCCTCAAAGAAATCATGAATGTTAAGACTAGATGGACTGCCTGGTTATCAAACTCCAAATTGTCACTTTGAAACTTGGTTTCACACAGTTTATTCTTGTAAAGGGAATTTTAAGGTTATAACACCAGAAAGCCTCCCAGAGGTTCATTTGGAGTCAATCTCTCTCCTCATTTAGTTTTGTATGTTTTGGTTACCCTGCATATCCATTATGCAAGAAGAGATCTAAGTTCTGGTAGCATTTTTTAAACAATTCAAATATTACCGATTGCATTGGCCAGGTTATATTTCACAGAAGTTCCAAAACTAGTCATAGCAGACAGCCTGCTTTGGCTTCGCCAGCCTGCTTCTTTCTGGGGGAAGATGTTAAATATGGATCGCCATTCCCCATTCCAGACTCTGAAATCAAATTTCTGGAGTGGAAGTTAGGGGAAGGACTCTACTAGTACATACTGACAGGTGCCCATGTGATTCTAATGTGCAGTCATGTTTAAGAACACCTGCTATAGGACTACAACCAAGGCGGTCTTGCCAAGGGGACCTTCAAGGACCCTAGGGCCCTGACTACTACACATGAGGCCATAAATTTTAACCAAAACGAAGGACTCTAAATGAGAAAGGAGGAGGGCAAAGGCAAGAAGATTTCAGGCACCTTACAAGACATTCTCTTTATATCTCTGATCATTCTTTGTGTTCCACTTCAGACATTGCCTGCGTATGTAAGAACAGCTCTGTCAATATTTATGAGCACCTCCTGGTTGTGCTAGATGAGCAACATCGGGCTGCAGAATGGACACACGTTAACTAACTCCAGCATATGCTGTGATGAGCGCTTCTTGGTGATATTAGTGAAGTGCAGTGGGAGCACGGGGAAGAAAACTGACTCTGATGGGGAAGAGGTGAGGGCATTTCAGAGGAGGGAACTCACAAGGTGGACCACAGAAGTTACTTCACTACACAGAAATACTCAAAGGCAATGAGACCGTATGAAGTTTGCAGTGTCTTCAGTAAATGATGAAAGTCTCTTGGAACCTCATGTTCCCCAACATGACATAGAGATAAGCAGTTATTTCAGCTAAAATGACCCAACAGTGATGGCATCCCCATGGCAGTGAGCATTCCCAGTACCCAGATCTTGGCTTTAATGCCATTCTCCAATTAAAGGAACCAGGGCTGCATGGAGAAATGACTGATCCTAGAACTGGGGCAGGGAATATATGTGATGAGCCTGTCAAAGGCACAAACTACCCCAATGAAAGAGCTCTCTGCAGCCCAAGCCACAACAATGGAAGGAATAAATAAAGTTGTATTGAATTTGAACCCAAAGTATAAGATACTCATAAATCCACACTAATATAAATAATGATGGAGTGGGTAAATACATGGGGGGGGAGGGGGATCAAATCCCCCATGCAAGGAATTTCAAATAATTTATGCAGATGTTCTCAAGAAAGAAGAATATAACTCCCCACTTCTTAAGTATATACTGTATACAGTGACTTCCTTCCAAAGAGTACAGTGAGGAAAGAAAGGGAAAACAACATAGTGGCTAGTCCTGACAAACTACCTGAGTAGATCAAAGTTAGTGTGAACAATGACAGGCCGTCTCGATCAGGCACCCTTACTTGGTATGATATGCAGAGAAAGGCAATTCTTCCCTAGGGCCTTCCACCTAGAAATGTGTGAACATGAGAGGAATCTCATATGAGGGACATTCTAGAAAATCCCTGACCAGTACTCCTCAAAATTGTGAAGATCATTTAAAAAAAGAAAAGAAAAGAAAGGAAGAGAAAAGCTGAAAACCCATTACAGCCAAGGGAAATCTAACAAGGCATAATTCAATGTCACATGCCTTCCTGGCTGGGATCCTCACACAGAATTTCCTCTGAATACAGCAGAGAAAATCTGGATAAAGTATGGACTTCAGCTAATACCATGGTCTCAATTCTATGTCAAAACTGACACATGAAAGCAAAATATAAGTAATAGTGGGAAACTGGGTGTGGGGCTCTTTGTACAGTACTCTTTGTACTGTCTTTAAACTTTTCTTTAAGTCTAGATCTATTCTAAAATTACAAGTTTGTTTCAAAAAGCATTCCACACCTCTTGCCAGCCTGGTATGGGTGACGTGCATATTAATTGAGGTGAACTTTCTAAACTGATGGACACCACAAGTGTAAAGGGGGTTAAGTATTATTTTTAGTTAAATAAAATTTTGGAATTTAAAAAATTCTTTTTAACTTAAATTACTTTAAAATGTTTAAAGTTAGTCTTGGTATGAAGTTGGGGGGAGACTGATTCTGCAGGCTGTGACCACACTATGAAAGCTGTGTCACACATTTTGGATTTGTTTCTGGAGATAATGAACCATTAAGGATTTCTTCGTAGTAGAAGAGGAGTGTGATTACATCTGAATTTCAGGTCTGGCCATAGAAGAGAGACTAGAATTGCAAAAACCATAGAAATCTGGACAGAGATGCTCATGATGGGGTGGAAGTGATACAGAAGAAATCAAGGGGCAGGACCTGGTCCCCTCTGACTGAGGTGATTTCCCGCTCTGGACCCCAAACCAGTAAATGTCCAACCCAGACTTTTCAAGGACAGTGTTAATCTGATATTATTTTAATATTTTTAGTAAAAGTGATTCCTTATTGAATTTATATATGAGTTTATATACCTTGCTAAAACTCTTACAAAGACATAAATCATACAGACATCTTTTGTCATCCCAGGCTTCTGATTTGGGTTTGAGGAAGTTTTATCATTCTCACGGCAGCCTAGCAGATATCAGTGGTCAATCACTCAGCTTCACTTTCCTTCTCTACAACATGAGTATCATGATAGTACCTACTTCATAGGTTGTTGTGACTAATAAACAAGAGAACCAATGTGTAAGCATGTAGCTCATTGCCTGTCACATAGCAAGCACATGACAAATGGTAGCTATTATTAATGATGGTGGTAGAAGTAACCAGCCCATTTGACATTGCTCAGAATTATGATGTACTAGAGACCTGTTGCATGAAGAGATTCATGCAATAGGCCTTCCTTCCCCTGGCTGCTGACTCGGGTTTTCCTCCACCCAGGACCCTGGCCTTCACTCTGAGCTGCCTTCAGTCTTTGCTCTGAGTGGAGTGCAGCTTCTGTAGCTCTCTCCACCCCCTGCCCTTCCCCTCATAGCAGGCTTCTCACCTTGCCCGGCCACTCCGTGCTTGCTTTCATGCTTTCATGCTGTGCAGAGGCCCAGAGCAGCTGAGGGGCAGGGCCACTGCCATCTTAATTTGCACCCTTACTTCTGATTGGCTGGTGGGAATAGCAAAGTGACCGTCAATTTGCATGTTTCTCTTTTATAAGTATAGATAGTAAGACAGATAAATTTGTGCTGCTACTCATCTTGGAGCACTCCACATATTTGTTCTGATCAGATGCAAACAGATATTGCTAATAAGTATCAAAAGTGGGGACATCGTTTACATTGAGGCTCATATGTAAAACTACTTGTTTTGTCCTCTGTCTACTTTATCTTAATGCATAGTAAGCATTCAACAAACATCTTGTGTGGTTTTTTAATCCTCGCCTGAGGATATGTGTTTTGTTGATTTTTAGAGAAAGGAAGGAAGAGAGAGAAAAACATCGATGTGAGAACAAAGCATTGATCAATTGCCTCCCACGTGCTCCCCAACCAGAGTGCAAGCTAGGTATGTGCCCTGACCAACAACCAAACCCACAACCTCTTGGTGCATGGGATGATGTTCCAACCAACTGAACCACCCGACACAGGCAAACATTTATTCTTAATAGTGTTAGCATGCCATGCTTCTCCCAACTGGTGGTCCGACAGCCTTGTGCTATGAAGGGCAATTGCCCATCCATTTGAAATGTACACACACACACACACACACACACACACACACACACAAAGTTAATTTCCGTGTACTCCACAGAGCCTATTTTTATGTCAGATTATCCCAAACATAGCGTCCAGATTTCATAAAAGCCTACCCAGCTGTTTCCTGTAATGTGATGACAGGCAAGCTGACAGAAACTTAATTTTATGAGCGTAAATTGTGAAGGTTTTTCTGTGACCTGCTGTTAATCTGTTACTAAGCTGTCAGCAGCTGGAGGGCAGGACCTGTCCCACCCAGACTTGGCCTGCAGAGGGTCCTCACTGGAAGGTGCTCATCACTGCCCGGAGAAACCTCCAGGAAGCCATGTCTCTTCCTAGGAGTCCTGGGCAGAGAGGCACAGCACCACCAAAGCAGACTTCCTGAAGCCATCGGTTTACTGGGGTTCCCTCTCCTCGTTAAACTTGAATGCATTAGTCACTTCTAACAGTTCCATTTTTTTTATTTTTTTATTTTTTAAGAAATAGGGCTATTTCCTTCCCTACTCTACCATTACAGGAATCTCTCTGCAGATTTTTTTTAAGGCAAGAACTATCTAATAATGAGTAATTTCACCGTCTATATTTAGCAAAAAGAAAGAGTTATTTTTAGGCCATTACAGGGAAATTTTCAGAAGCAGTGCAAGTTGGAAAGAGCCAAGAGAAGGCAAATGAGTGTCAGAGATTTGTTTCCCATCTACAGTAGAGGAATTTTTCACCAGGAATCGGGTCTCAGAGAGTAGACAATAGGAACTCAGTTCCCTCATCAACAAAATGGGCATTGGATAGTTACCTTATAGGGATTTAGTGGAGAATAAACAAGATAGCAAATTTAAAAGCACTTAGCTTCATTCTCAGCATTGTTGGTCCACTGCTCAGCCACCACCCTCATTCCCTCTCCTCTGCTGGACAGCCACATGGCTGGCTCCCTACTTTTGGGCTCCTCCCTCTAATCTCCCAGTTTGCTCTTCGCCTTCCTAAAACTCAGCTCAGAGGTGTCTTTCTCTACCTTGTAATCTTTTTGGACTTCCTTCAGTGCTGGCCTAGCATTCTTGGCTTCTGTTACTATACTACATCCCACACTTCCAGAGTTTGTACCCACTATTTGCTTGTGCAATGATAAAAGTTTCCCATATGTACCCTCCCTTAGAGAAATAATACATAGATTAAATGAGTTGATTTGTGTAAAGTCATGAGACGAGTGCCTGGAATATTTAGTATTTTATTGATAGATTGTTATTTTGAAATATTTTAAGCAAACAGAAAAGTTTAGTGTATAAAGTAACAAATAGGCATGCCCCTGCCACTCGATTTTATTATGTTATAATATTACTAGTAGCCTAATGCATGAAATCTGTGCACAGGAAGGGAGGGTGTGTACCTCAGCCCAGCCTGCACCCTCTCCAATCTAGGACCCCTCCAGGGATGTCTGACTGTGGGATTGGGCCTAAACCAGAAGTTGAACATCCCCCTCACAATCCAGGACTGCTGGCTCCTAACTATTCACCTGCCTGCCTGCCTGATCTCCCTTAACCACACTGCCTGCCAGCCTGCTCACCCCCAAATACACCCCCCTCCGCCAGCCTGATTGCCCCCGCTGCTGGCCTGATTGCCCCCAACTGCCCTCCCCTCCTGGCCTGATTGCCCCTAACCGCCTCTGCCTCCACCTCACCACCATGGCTTTATCTGGAAGGACATCCGAAAGGTCTCCTGGAAAGTCAGTCTAATTAGCATATTACCCTTTTATTGATATAGATAGAGGCCTGGTGCACGGGTGGGGGCTGGCTGGTCTCTCCTAAATAGGGTCCCAGATCAAGATGGGGGTCCCCACTGGGGGCAGCGCTGGCCTGGGAAAGGGGTTGGGGCAGTTTGCAGACCAGCCATGCCCTCATCAGAGTGGGGGTTTTTGCTGGGGGGGCATGGCCAGCCTGGGCAAAGGGCTGAAGGCTGTTTGGGGGCAGTTTGCAGGCCCGCCAAGCCCCCAGCTTTGTCCAGAAGGACATCTGGAAGGTTTCCAGAAGGTCCCCTGATCTAATTAGCATATTACCTTTTATTAGTATAGATACCATTTTTAAGCAGCAAAACATTACAGATATTGAAGCATCAAAGCCCCCTCTGTATTCTTCCCACCTCTATTCTTATCCTTCCTTCCACTGCACAGTCCCAAATTCAGGGTAAATCATGCTCTTATATTTTTATCTAAAATTTTATTTAAGTGGTATAATACTATATCTAGTCTTTTTTAAATTGCACTTTCAATCAACATTATGTTTTTTTATATTTATCTATGTTGAAATATGTAACTTTAATTCAAAAATTAATTTTAAAAAATTCATTTTTGTCAATGTGTTATATTTCATTATATGAATATTCTTTGATTTATTCATTTCACTTTTGAGATACATTTATATTGCTTCCAACCTTAGAGAGAGAAGAAATCTCAGAGATCATTGGTGCACATGTAAAAATGCAGCTACAGAAGGAAGTGATTTGGCTAGAGTCATACAGAAGATAGTGGAGTCAGGACTTTAAAGGAGATTATAGGCCCTGGCTGGGCAAATGCAGTCTGTTAAAGTCCCATGCACCAAAGTTGCCTGTTTGATTCCAGGTTGGGGCATATACAAGAGGCAACACATGAATGCATGGATAGGTGGAGTGGCAAATCGATGTTTCTGTCTTCCTCTTCTTCTTTCTCTTTCTCTTTCTCATTCTCTTTCTGTTTCTCTTCTTTCCCTCCTTCTCTTTCTTCTTCTTTCTAAAATTATTTTTTAAATAAGAGAGAGAGAGAAGAAGAAGAGATTATAATAGCCTCAAATAGTCCATTTTTGTCTGCTCAACAGACTTACCCTTTTTTTTTTATTCCTTCGAGAAACTCATTCCTCATTCCATGAGAGTCCATAGGGAATATCAGTTATTATCTAACCAACTAGAAAGAAAGCCTATGACTTAGTCTTTGTCAATCACAGTACTATATTCCTTATTGGTTGGAATATGCCATGCTTAGTTCAGGCAAGATAATGTGACTTAAGCTGAGTCAATCAGAACCCTGTATCTTTGCTGAGCTGAAGAAAACAAGAGACCAAACCTAGGGTTTTCAAAAAATATCTTTCCTGTCCTGTGAAGAGAATCTACAGCCAGCAGAGAGAATAAAGCCAACACACAAAGAGAAGCAGATACAAACCGAAGTGAGAGAGAAGATAAAGATACAAAGAGGCTTGGTAACATTGTTTGAGCCCCTGGATGCAGCATTCTTAAACCTCTCATTTTTGAAATCTGATAAATACCTGTCCTTTTCTTTTGTTTTTAGCTAAACTAGTTTGACATGGGTTTCTAGAATTTGCAACAGAGTCTTGACTCTAATTTTACTCTTCTTTCTGCTCTGTCACAACTGTAGAAAATTGAGAATGATGATGACTACACCAAAGTTGGGCTTAAAAACCAGCACAACTGTGACTGAAGTTACAATGTGACATTTCCTTCTCATGGCTGTCTCACGTGACCTGACATACATGCATTCAATGTCTATTTATCATGTTCCTACTGTGTGCCACATGGGAACTATATGATCAGATTAGCACAAAGGACACAGAGATAAGGGAATACTTTTCCAAGTGGTTTATATAAAGTGGTACAGTATTAATTCTAAATAGACTGCCATTAGTAATCTACTAGAGGCCCAGTGCACAAAATTCATGCACAGAGGGAGTGGGGGACCGTCCTTCAGCCCAGTCTGCTCCCTCTCCAATCTGGGACCTCTTGAGTGATGTCTGACTGCCTGTTGAACATCCCTCTCACAATCCAGGACTGCGAGCTCTCAACTGCTCACCTGCCTGCCTTCCTAATTGCCCTAACTGCTTCTGCCTGCAAGTCTGAACACCCTCTAACCACTACCCTGCCAGCCTTATTGGTGCCTAACTGCTCCCCTGCAAGCCTGTTTGCCTCTAATTCCACTCCCCTGTGGGCTTGGCCATCCCTAACTGTCCTTCCTTGCAGACCTGGTCCCCCCAAACTACTCTCCCCTGCATGCCTGGGAAACTGCCTTTCCCTGCAGGCTTGACCACCCCCTACTTCCCTTCCTTGCAGGCCTGGGTCTTCCCAACTGTCCTCCCCTGCTGGCCATGTTGTGATGGCCATCTTGTGTCCACATGGGGGCAGGATCTTTTGACCACATGTTGGAGTGATGGTCAATCTGCATATTATTCTTTTATTAGATATGATAGAGACCTGATGCATGGGTGAGGGCTAGCTGGTTTGCCCTGAAGGGTGTCCTGGATCAGGGTGAATGTTCCCTTGGGGCATGGGATAGCCTGGGCAAGAGGCCTGTGGTGGTTTGCAGGCCAGCCATGCCCCCCCAATGACCCAATTGGAGGCCCTGGTATCTGGAATGTATTTATTTTCTACAATTGAAACTTTGTAGCCTGGAGTGGAACCAAGCCTTCTGCTCCCACAGCCATTGAACTTTGTTGCCTTTAGCAGAGGCCTGGGCCCACCAGAGTGTGCAGAAAACTTGGCTTCCTCCATCAGCGGGGGCAAACCAAGCCTCCCTCCTGCTCTCTCTGTGGTCATAGCCATCTTGGTTGGATTAATTTGCATACTCGCTCTGATTGGCTGGTGGGCATAGCTAGTGGGCATGGCTGGTGGGTGTAGCAGAGGTGAGGTCAATTTGAGTATTACTCTTTTATTAGATAGGATGTATATTTTAATCCCTAGAGAAATGACTGGAAAACTAATAAAAGAATTAAATATAATATTTAAAAAGATTTGATTAGCCTAACAGGAAATAAAAGAGAATAAATAGAGAATGAAGGAAGACAAATAGAAAACAAATAGCAAGACTTTAGACTTAAACTCAACCTTATCAATAATTGCGTTAAAAATAAATAGACTTGCCCAGCCGGCATGATTTCATAGTTGAGCATCAGTCTATGAACTAGGAGGTCATGGTCTGATTCCTGGTCAGGGCACATGCCCGGGTTGCAGGCTTGATCTCCAGTAAGTGTGCAAGAGGCAGCTGATCAATGATTCTCTTTCATCATTGATGTTTTTATCTCTCTCTCACCCTCTCCCTTTTTCTCTGAATTAAATTTAAAGAATATTTTAAATAAAATAAATCTGCAATTAATAGGCAGTGATTTTCATACTGGATGCAAAAGCAAAGCATAACTATTTGCTATCTATAACACTTACACCTTAAATGTAAAGTTAGGTTGAAAACAGGGAACGGTAAAAATATACCTTGCAAACTGAGCCTAAGAAAACTAATGTGGCTCTAAAATACCAAACAAAGATTTCTTAATACAGAATAATAGCAGAAGTAAAAACAAACATTTTATAATAATAAAAAAGATAATTTCATTATGAAGATATAGCAATTATAAATATTTATTAACTTAGAAACAGAAGTTTAAAATACATGAAGCAAAAACTAATAGAGCTAAGTGGAGAATTGGGTAAATTTAAAATTATGATTGGAGGTTTTTAACCTTCCTTTTACTTACTAATTGATAAAACAAGTAGACAAGTAGTAGACAGTAATTGCTACAGCAAGATGGTATATATAAAATACCCAGACACTATCAGTCACCTTGATCTCAATGATATTCACAGACCACATGAAACCATTGCAGAATACACATTATATTCAAGTGCACATGAAACATTTACCAGGATACATCATATCCTGAACTATGAAAGAACTCAAAAAAAATTTAAAATACTGAAATAAAAGTATATTCTCCAGCCATAATGAAATTAAGTTTGAACTTAATAGTAATAGGATATCTAGAAAATATTCAAATATTTTAGAACTAAACAATTCATTTTTAAGTAACACGTGGACCAAAGAAGAGATTACAAGGGAAACTATATTTCAAAATAAATGCTAAACAAAACACAGCATGTCAAAATGTGTGGGATATGGCTAGAGCTATATAGTTAGGAAAGTCTATGAATTTAAATGCTTATATTAGAAAGAAAAAAAGGGCAAAATTCAGTGATGTATGTTTCTGCCTAAAAATACTAGAAAGAAAAGAGCAAATTAATTCCCAAGTAAATAGAAAGAAACATAAAAACAATATCCAATGACATAAAATAAGAAAACAAACAATAGAAAGATTTAACAAACAGGAGCCTATTCTTTGAAAACATCATTAAAATTAAACTCCTAGCAAGACTGAAAAAGAAAAAAAAAACAAGAACACAGATTATGAATATCAGGAATGAAAAGGACATGTGATTACAGATCCTATAGACATTAAAAGGATAATAGGAAATATTACAAACTACTTTATGCCCATAAAGTTTAACAACCTAAGATTAATTGGGCAAATTCCTTGACAGACACTTCTCTTTCCTTGGAAGACATTCCAAGCATCCCAATAAAATTCAAGTAGGTTTCTTAACTTTATTGTTGACACTATTACAAGTATCCCAATTTCATCCTGCCTATTTGCCCACCTCCACCCAGGCCCAGCCCCTCCCCCACTGACCCTCCCCTCCCACCTTGGTCATCACCACACTGTTGTCTGTGTCCGTAGGCTATGCATATATGTTCTTTGGCTAATCTCTTCACCTTCTTTCATCTGGTCCTTTCTTCCCTCTGACAGCCCTCAGCCTGTTCTAAGTACTAGTATCCATTTGTCTGTTTCTATTTCTTTCATCAGATTATTTTGTTCATTAGAGTTCACATAAGTGAAATTGAGGAAAGTGATGATGATTCTAAAATGTAGACAGAACTGCAATGAACCAAGAACTGCCAAAATAATTGTGAGCTAGAAGAATGAATTTGGAGGACTCACTACCTAATTTCAAGACTTACTGTGAAGCTGCAGTAATCAGGACTCAGTGACACTGACTTAAGTATTAACAAATAGACCAATGAATCAGAATATAGACCTGGGCATATTTTTCGATTGATTTTCAACAAGATAAACTAAGACAACTTATAAAATATTTTCAATATTTTTTCTGGAAACATGGAAGTGGGGAGTGGACAATAAAAATACAGGCCTTTGCAATATTTGCAAATCACATGTCTGATGAAAGACCTATATCAGAATTTATAAAGAATTCTCAGAACATAGCAATAAGTAAGCAACAACCCAATAAAAAAGAGTAAATATTTGAGGACTCACTTCACAAAAGATCTATGGCAAATAAGACATGAAAAGTTGCTAAATATTATTAGTCATTAGAAAAATATAAATTAAAACCACAATGGGATCTTAGTATAGTCCTATTAAGAAGTCTAAAATAAAAAATCTGGCCATGTCAAATATTGACAAAGATGTGGATCAATGAGAATTCTCATCCATTGAGGGTGGGAATGCAATATGATACAGTCACTTAGTGAAACACTCATTCTATTAAATATACACTTGCCACATGACCCAGCAATATTACTCCTAGATGTTTACTCATGTAAATGAAAACCTATGTTTACTCAGATTGAACATGTACAGCAGCTTTATTTGTTTTGTTGTTTTGCTTTGTTTTTTAAAACCTCATCTGAGGATATTGTTCCATTGATTTTTAGAAAGTTGAAGAGAGAGGGGAAGACAGAGAGAAATATCAGTGTGAGAGAAACACATCCATTGGTTGCTTCATGCACTCACCCAACCAGGGCCCAGGCCAGAGAGGAGATTGCAACTGAGATACCTGCCCTTGACTGGAATCAAACCCAGGACCCTTCGGTCCACAGGCCTATCCTCTATCCACTGAGCTAACCGTCTAGGGCCAGCAGCTTTATTTGTAATTGCTAAAACTGGAAGCAACCAAATGCCCTCAACTGGGGAAGAAATAAACAAACTGATATTTCCATATAGTAGAATATTACCTAGCAATTAAAAGTACACCCTCACACCTGTCAGAATGGCTACCATCAATAAATCAACAAGCAACAACTGTTGACAAAGATGTAGAGAAAAAGGAATTCTTGTGCACTGTTAGTGGGAATGCAGACTAGGGTAGGCACTGTGGAATACAGTATGGAGTTTCTTCAAAAAACTAAAAATGGAACTACCTTTTAATCCAGCGATCCTACTTCTAGGAATATATCCTAAGAACTCTGAAACACCAACCAGAAAGTCTATATGCACTTCTATGTTCATAGCAGCATCGAATACCATATGATCTCATTTGTATGTGGAATCTAATGAACAAAATATACTGACAAACAAAATATAAACAGAGGCTTGGATCCATGGAACATACTGACAGGGGTCAGAGAGGAGTGGGTGGAAGTGACTGGATGAAGAAGGTGAAAAGATTAAACAAAGAACACATATGTATAATCCATAGACAGACCATGCATAACCCATAGACAGACAATGTATAACCCACAGACAGACTACAGTGTGGTGATGGCCAGAGGCTTGCAAGGGTAGGGGTATGGGCCTGAGTGGAGGTAGATAAAGTGGGGGGAGGGGGGAATAAGGAACACATGTAATAGTGTCAACAATTTTAAAAAAAAGTAATCAACTACTGATACATGCAACAACATGGGCAGATTTCAAAGGTATTATGCTAAATGAATCATGACAGACACCAAAAGCATTTTATGTTTTTTTAACCAACACTGTATCTTGAACTTCTTTGTTAATCCCTCCCTAGAAAATAACCATAAAATGTCCCATTGATTAATGTGCTATAAATTTCCAATCTTTTGCTGTTACAAGCAATGCTATACTGAGTAACTTTTTGCATAGGCCTTACACATATGTACTGTAGGATAAATTCTTATCAGTGGAATTTCTGGGATGAAGAATATGTGCATTGCTAATTGAGGAGTTTACCAGTTTACATATCCACGAGCAATGAATGACAGGGCTTATTTCTCACCAGCCTCACCATGCATAAGGAAAGGGTCAGCCACTTGGATGTGAGTCAAAACTGTGAGTAGAAAATAGTGTCTGATGTATTTTCTCTTAAAGTGAAACTGGAGATCTTGTTGTAAGTTTAGATGCCATTTTTTTTTTTTTTTTGCCTTTTTTGTGAATTCTCTTTACCTATTTCTTGCCCATTTTTCCATATACTTGTTTGCTGGTCTTTGTCTTATTAGTTCCAACTCACTCCTTATATATGAGAGATAAATACTGTGTAATACAAATTTCAACTAGTTTTCCCAGTGTCATTTGTATGTTGTTTCTGCAGAGGGGTTTTGCCATGCAAAATTGGTTTAATTTTTACATACTTTAATTAATCTTTTATTTTATGGCTTTGAGATTTGAGTCACAATTAGAAAGGACTTCACTTATTTTAAGTTGGCTATTTTATTATACACTAGATATCAGTAAAAAGAGAGAGAGAGGGGAGAGAGAGAGAGAGAGATGATTTCAGTGTAAAAAATGGAAGTCTTGGGAGTTTTAAGAGAAAAAACAGATGCTTCTTGAATTGAATCCACTCTTATTTAAATTGACACATTTTGCATGTTTGGGGACATACACACAACTCTACTCTGGACACAGAGAAGGAACTTTGCTCATCTCTTCTAAAGTCTTTCTACTTTATCTACTACACTGGCCAAAACATTCACCCATCAGCCTCACCAAGAACTCCTGTTTCTCACTCTGGATGTAGGCTAGACACTTTTTCTCTTTAAGTTGGTGCTTTCGTTTCTATTCTTGTTTTGGTTTTGCTTTCCAAGTGAGTAGGAAAAGCAAGCTGTTGTCAACCACAATGATGCAGAGACCCTTATCATTGCCTCTATCTGCCTAAGATGCAAGTCATGGAAATTAAATGGTTTATTCATTCACCCATCCAACAAATAAATGTATTCAGTATATCCAATAAAAGAGTAATATGCAAATTGACTGTACCTCCACTACACCAATAAGCCACACCCACCAGCCATGCCCACCAGTTTATCGGAGCAAGTATGCAAATTAACCCAACCAAGATGGCTATGGGCACAGAGAGAGAAGGAGGAAGGCTTGGATTGCCCCTGGCGATGGAGGAAGCCAACCTTTATCAAACCCTGACAGGCCAGGCCTCCACTTAAGGCAGCAAAGTTTCAATGGCTGTATGAGCAGAAGGCTTGGCTCAACTCCAGGCTACAAAGTTTCAATTGTAGAAGATAAATAAATCCCAGATACCAGGGCCTCCACTTAGGTTGCTGGGGGGCATGGCTGGCCTGCAAACCACCCCAGACCCCTCGCCCAGGTCACCCTGATCCAGGACACCCTTCAGGCAAACCAACTGGCCCCCACCCATGCACCAGGCCTCTATCTAATAAAAGAGTAATATGCAGATTGACCATCACTCCAACACACAAGATGACTGCCCCCATGTGGTCAAAAGATCCTGCCCCCATGTGGACACAAGATGGCCACCACAAGATGGCCAGCAGGGGCGGGCAGTTTAGGCAGGGACCAGGCCTGCAAGGGAGGGCAGTTGTGGGCAATCAGGCTGACAGAGGAGGAAAGTTGGGGGTGACCGGGCCTTCAGAGAAGGGCAGTTGAAGAGGAACCAGACCTGCAGGGGAGGGCACGTAGGGGCAAACAGGCTGGCAGGGAAGCAGTTAGGCATCAATCAGACTGGCAGGGGTGTGGTTAGCAGGTGATCAGGCTGTCAGGCAGAAGCAGTTAGGGGCAATCAGGAAGGCAGGGCAGGTGAGCAGGTGGAAGCCTATCTGGATGGGGCCTAATCAGGCAGTTGGACATCCCTCAAGGGGTCCCAGATTGGAGAGGGAGCAGGCTGGGCTGAAGGACACCGCACCCCCTGCACGAAGTTTGTGCACTGGGCCTCTAGTATATATATTATAGAGAAATATGCAAATTAGGTCAGGATGCAATAATGGTCACTACCAGCTCAGGAGGAGGAGCCGGGCTTGCCCTAAGCCTGAGAGAACAACACATAGGGGCACCTGCTCCCAGCCTCTAAGGTGCAGCTGGGAGCAGGCACACAGGTAGCACCTGATCCGAGCCCCCATGGACACACACACACACACATACACACACACAGCACCTGCTCCAAGCCTCCATGGCACAGTCTGACATGCCCTCATCCTTCTCCCTATCTCATATCCTGGAATTATTGTTCCTTAGTTTGATAGTCACTTGAGTGAACCAAGTAGCATCATCACATCCCAGTTAAAAAATCATCAATATGATGGAATTACTCTTTCACTTCA
>PVJN01034327.1:0-22846 GCA_004026805.1 Lasiurus borealis | reverse complement strand
AAGCAAGTCATGTTCCTGGGCTAAAGAAACTCCAAGGATGTTAGTTGCTAGAGAGAGGAAGAGGGCATTGCTATGTGATGTCATTACCCAGCACCCACAATGACCGTGTGCGGGTTGGTCATAGAGTCTTGGCAGTGTTGATTGTGATTTGGTGGGCTGTTGCTCCAGGGTGGTGGCAGGGCCTGTGCCCCACTTGGGGAAAGCCAAGTGTTGCCTTGTTGGCATCAGGTTCATGGTGCTGTTTCTCTGTAAATGTCCAGTGTGCGTCAAAATAACTCCTGTGTTGAGCGTCTGCCCCCTGGTGGTCAGTGTGCTCATAGAGACCAGTCGGATGGTTGGACACTTAGTATATTAGCCTTTTACATATATAGATAGGAACTTAAAGTTTATCTTGAGAGATATACACAGATCTAAAGAGTTTTCCATCAAGGAGTCAGATCAAGGTTGCTATTGAGAAGCAAAGCAATTGCCACTAAGTAAGGGCCTGATCCAAGGCAAGAAGACTAATGAGCAAGAAACTTTACAGGTTTTGGACTAAGGCAGTGGTTCTCAACCTTTTTAATGCTGTGGCCCTTTAATTCAGTTCCTCATGGTCTTAGGTGACCGCTACTGTAGAGCCTAAGACCATCGGGAAACACAGATATTTACATTATGATTCATAACAGTTGCAAAATTACAGTTATGAAGTAGCAAAGAAAATAATTTTATGGTTGGGGGTCACCACAACATGAGGAACTGAATTAAAGGGTTGTGGGATTAAAATGGTTGAGAACCATTGCTCTAGCTGGTTAACATGGTAGCTGTATTTGAACTCTCTATGAGCTCTTAGCCTTACATTGTGGGAATACCAGCTCTCAGCTCTGTCTGAGTTCTCTAGCCTCTCCTGCACACGTGGGAGCTGCATTCTTTGTGCCTACTCTCTGCTTCACACACTAGCTGGTCAGTAACCTGTATATTACTCCAGAGACAAAGAAGGCTAGTTTCCAACTGTGACATCAATCAGAAAGGCACAGTTGTGCTGTGAGTGCTGTGGCCTTGCAGCTGCTTTTGGTATCTTAGCCTAGATGCAGAGTGGTCTAGTGTATTGACAACAAGGCCGCTGTGCTTTAATTAGCCTTAACTATGAGGCACATCTGGCATGATTTCCACTCTATCTTAAACATGTCACGATCTTCCTATATAATAAAAGCCTAATATGCAAATTGTCTGACCGGGAGTTTGACCACTTGCTAAGATGTGCACTGACCACCAGAGAGTGGTGTGGAACGTGGTGGGCATTGGCAATGCGGTCCTGGCAGTGAGTGGCAGTGAAGACACTGTCGGCCCCAGTGGGCCCTGATGAGAGTGAGACCACAGCAGGATGGTGGAGCAGGTGGAGCAGGTGTGGCTACGGAGCTGTGAGGCTAGGGGTATAAGCAGGGGCTATGAGGCTGGGGACACAAGCTGGTTCTGAATCCCACAGGTCACCCCGAGAGACCCTACTTGAGCACAAATTCTTGCACCGGGCATCTAGTATATACATATATATCAAATCATCATGTTAAACTTACACGATGTTATGTGTTAAATATATTTTAATAAAGCTAGGGGAAAATAGGGGACGGGGAAGCATATGTTACCAGTATCCTCTTGCCTTCTCTCAAAAACAAAATGGAGACATATTTACTTACACTGACAAATAAAAAAAGCAAGACATTTCAAATTACTAAAAACAGAAAAGAAATGGGTGACATCCTATATAATAACAGTGTAATGACTGGAATGACTGATTGATCAGTCGCTATGAGGTGCATTGACCACCTCTTGGTTGCCCCCTACCCCTCCACCTGTTAATGAATCATAATGTAATGTGTTGCATTCATTTCCATTATGTGTCTTACACCTGTAGGCTTCCCTGGCAGGGATGGGGCAGGACTGGGGACCAATGAGGGGAACTGGGACCCTACCTGTGCACTGCCTCTAGTTACAAAATAAAAAAGATTATAGGGTAATAGGAAAAACAATTGAATGTGTCAACAAAATATATGCCCTACATGTAGCAGATACATTTAAAGAAAAATATAAATTACTGAAATTGACTCAAGAATAAACAGAAAATATCCAAGGAAAGAGGTTGAGTTAGCAATAAGAAATAATTCCAACAAAAAAGTTCAAGCCCACAGGTGGCTTTCCTAATAAATTGTAGCAAATGTATAAAGAGGGATTGCTACTTATACTTCAAAAACACTTTCAAACTATGAAAGAGAAGGGAATACTGCCTAACTCTTTCTATAAGGCCAGCATTACCCCGATGCCAAACCAAAACAACAAAACTGCATACAAATACAGCTAATGAGTGTAGGCAAAATCTTCAACAAAGTGCTAGAAACCAAATTCAGCAGCATATAAAAAAAAATATTCACCATTACCAAGTGGGATTTAACCTAGGAATGCCGGTTGGGATCAGTATACAGCAATAATAGAATAAAGGGGAGTACACGTCATCTCAATAGTTTAAAAAATGCATTTTACAAAGTCCATTATTTTAAAAAATATTTTTATTAATTTTGAGACAGAGAGAGTAAGGTAGAGGAAGAGAGAAAAATATCCATTGGTTGAGTCCTACATGTCCTCTACCGGGGATACAGCTAGTAACCCAGGAATGAGCCCTGATCTGGAATTCAGTGACCTTTTGGTGCATGGGACAATGCCCAGCCAACTGAGCCACACTGGCCAGGGCAAAATCCAACAAATTTTTATGACAAATACTCATGCTAGTAATAATATTACTATCAGTAATAATAATCATCAGTAATAAAGGAGATTGACAAAAATAAAAAACTCAATGTACACACACAGAACTAAAATCACACTTAACAGGAATAGACTGAAAGCTTTGTTCCTAATATTAATAAGACAAGAATGCCCACCTAGTCACTTCTATTCAACATTGTACTGCAGGTTTTCACTAGGGAATTGGGGTGGGGTGGGTGGAAAACATCCAAAGTGAAAAGGAAGAAACAAGGCAGTTTATATGCAGTTGATGTGATCTTATAAATAGATAAGCCCAAATATTCCACAAAGACACTAATAATACTCTAAAGCTAATATATAAATACACCAATGTTATAATAAACAAGATTAATGTACAAAAATCAGTAATCAGTATATTTCTATGATAATGAATTATTAAAGATGAATAATTTAAAATTAAAGAAAGCAAATTCATTTATAACAGCATCAAAAAGAATAAAGTACTTAGAGATAGATTTAACAAAGAATACAAGTATATGTATATTGAAAATAAAAACATTGTTAAAAATTTAAGACCAAAATAAATGAAAAGACATCCTATGTCCATGGTTTGGAAGATTAATATTGTAAAGATGGCAGCATTGCACACATTGATCTACAGGAAGTGTGTCAAACTCGTGGCCTTTGGGCTGCATGCACCCTACAAGAAATATTTTTTGAGGCCAGGCCAATATAAGGGTATATAAGAAATGTTTTAATAAAATTTTTGTAACTTAATTTTTACAATATTCTGTAATATGTAATTATTAATAACGAGCTACAATGTTTGCTAATGACTCATTACTATAATCGTGTTGCATTCATTTCCATTATGTGTCTTACACTCAAGTGCACCATTTCTCTCCATTATTTTAGCAGCCAATTATCTTGTCCTTAGTCTTGGACTGACTTGTTTGGTGTGCACAATAGAGAATATTTTGCTTTTAGAGAATAGAAAAAATAAGTTTATGTGCATTACGCTTATTAATTTGTGCTATTATTCAGTGTCTGGTAAGTTAATATCCAAGAAAAGTTTGATTTTAATTTTTATTAAAATGTTCTATTATTTTATGTCAATGATTACTCATTTATTTCAGCCCTTCGTATTCAGCATATCTCTATAGAAATAAATCTATGTTTCTATGAAAATTGGAGCTTTTGGCTTTTTGCAGCCCACATAAACTTAAACCTTATTTATTTAGTCTGTATTAGCCTTTGAGTTTGACATGCTTGATCTACAGGTTTGATGTAATCTTCATCAAAAGTCCAACCAGCTCTTTGCAGAAATGGACAAACTGATTCTAAAATTCATATGAAATTGTAAGGTAATGAGAATAGACTTGCATAAGGATAGATCCATAGATCAAAAGATTAAAATTGGAGATCCAGAAATAAATTCATCTGCCTATGGTCAAAGATATTAGAACAGTTTTATTACTTCCCTGTTGCTGCTGTTTCAAATTACCACAAACCACGTGGCTTCAGCAACACAAATTTATTTTTTCACAATTCTTGGGGCCAGAAGTCTGAAGTTAAAGTGTTAACAGAACCTCACTCCCTTAGGAAATTCTAAGGAAGAATCTGCTTTTGACTCTTCCTGCTTCTGATGGTGGCTGGCCTACTTGGCTTATGGCCATATCACTCTAATCTCTGCCATCATTTCCACGTGGCCTTTTCTTGGGTGTGCCTATATTTCTTCTTATGGTTTCTTCAACAGTGTGGGACAAAAGTAGATTTATAGTTGTTTGGATGAAAATAATGCAAAAATTAATAATAATACAACAATAAACTGTGTTTCACCCAGTTTATTCTTAAAAATAAACCTAATTTTGCTCTACCTTCTATAGAACCCACCTGGATAATCCAGGATAATTTTATTTTGAGATTCTTAATTACATCTGCAAAGATTTTTTTTTTAAATATATATTTTATTGATTTTTCACAGAGAGGGAGAGGGATAGAAAGTCAGAAACATCGATGAGAGAGAGACATCAATCAGCTGCCTACTGCACGCCCGTCACTGTAGATGTGCCCACAAGCAAGGTACATGCTCCGGACCGGAATCAAACCTGGGACCTTTCAGTCTGAAGGCCGACGCTCTATCCACTGAGCCAAACCGGTCTTAGCCAAAGATTCTTTTTTTTTTTTTTTTAAATATATTTTATTGATTTTTTTTACAGAGAGGATTGGAGAGAGATAGAAAGTCAGAAATATTGATGAGAGAGAGACATCTATCAGCCGCCTCCTGCATGCCCCACAGGGGAGATGTGCCCACAACCAAGGTACATGCCCCCGACCGGAATCGAACTCGGGACCTTTCAGTCCGCAAGTCGACGCTCTATCTACTGAGTCAAACCGGTCTCGGCCAAAGATTCTTTTTTAAAAAGGTAATATTCACAGGTTCTGGAGATTAAAATATGGAGATATCTTTTTGGGGCTCACCATTTAACTTCCTATACTATTCAATAGAGAAAGAATACTCTTTTTAACAGATAGTGCTGAGACGACTTTATATTCATGTATAAATGAATTAATTTGGCCCCTACCTCATATCATATATGACAATAAATCAAAATGGATCTAAGCCATACACTTAAGAGCTAAAAGTATAAGACAGTAAAATACAGGCATAAATCTTTGTGACATTAAATCAGTCAACAATTTCTTAGATATGACATCAAAAGCAGAATGCATGAAAGAAAAAAATCTAAAATTTGGACTTTTTCAAAGCTACCATTTGTGTAATGAATAGAACTAACACCAATAGAAAATGAATAGATAAAATCCATGAAAGATTTTGTGGGAACCCAAAACAGAATACGCTGGATGTTCAAGGCCAATTTGCCATGCTCAGTGCAAAAGCAAGGACACAGCAATTTTACTGTATGCATTGTGCAGGTGTATCTTTCTATAACCCAAATAGTGATCTCACTACTTCACAAGAAGCCTCTTTTGTCAAAGGTAGTATAAGAGTGTTACTAACCAACAGTTGACTGGCTCCTATGTTTGCTGTAACTGTTTTGTGAGGCTACTTTGAAAATTTGTTTTATCTGATGGCTTCCTGTTGGCAATGGCTACTTTGTCTGTAATAAAGACTATCTTATATGTCTACTAGAGGCCTGGAACATGCAATTCATGTAATAGGGGAGAAGAAGGTCCCTCAGCTCGGCCTGTGCCCTCTTCCAATCTGGAAGCCCTCAGGGGATGTCTGATTGACATGGGGAATGGGCCTAAGCAATCAGACATCTCTAACACTGCTGAGGAGATGGGAGAAACTCCCCTATCGCCATTGCCCTCTCCAGCTGTGGTTAAGCAGCACTCTCTTTGTGGGAGCACACTAACCAAGGGGGGCAGCTCCTGCATTGAACATCTGCCACCTGGTGGCCAGTGCATGTCATACTGACCTGTTGTTCTGTGGTTTGATTTGCATATTAGCCTTTTATTATATAGGATGACTGCTCATATCTTCATCCAATACCCAGTGTCTGAGGACCTCTAATCCCACAGGTTTTATTTGAAAATTTGTATTTGATAAGAGATTTGTATCCACTATATATGAGGACTTGAAATCCACCATTAAAAAAACAAGTCACCCAATTTTTAAATGGGCAAAGCATTTGAATAGACATGCCTGAGGGTATGGGGGGAAAAGCACAAATAACAAGCATATGAAAAAATGACCACCGTTATTAGGGAAATGAAAATTCAAATCACAATGAAACACTATTTTACATGTTCTAAGATAGTTGTAATTTTTTCCAATGGTACACTAACATTGGTGAGAATGTCAAAAATTTGGTTTGTCAGTTCATCCAAAAGTTAAACAGAGTTGCCATATAACTTAGCAATTCCACTCCTGGGCATATAACAAGAGAATTAAAACATATGAGCAGCCTGGCCAGCGTGGATCGGTGGTTGAGCATTGACTTATGAACAAGGAGGTCATGGTTTGATTCCTGGTTAGGGCACATGCCTGGGTTGTGGGCTTGAAAATCCATAGAGACAGAAAGCAGTTGTGAGACCTTGGGGGACGAAGGAAATTAGGAATGGTTGTTAAAGACCACGAGTTTCTTTTATTGGTGATGAAAATGTTCTAGACTTAGGTAGTGGTGAAATTCAGAAGGTTATGAAATCAACAAGGGAATTGTATATTTTAAACAGGTAAATTTTATGGTATGTGAATTATATTTCAAACAAAAGATGTTGAAAAAAATAAGTGAGCTATATTGACCCATAATGTGGGTGAACATTATAAAAAGTAATGTTGAGTTAAATTAAGTCACAGAAAACTACATATAATAATTTTCCTTTTTTATAATAAAATATAAGAATATCTAAAAGGCAAATAAATAATAAAAATAAAATTTAAGGATCTCTTTAGTTGTGGAGAAAGCACAGATGTATATGCCAAATGGAAAAGTAATATTTTGTTATTAAATACATTGGTTGTATGAATGTTTTTAAGTATGATTCTTACTGAACATATATGCTCTGATATGCTTTTAATAATAAGTAATAAAAACATTTAACACTTTTCAAGGTTTAATGGGTGGGGAAATCCTAGTCTCACAAATAGAAAACAGTGGCATTCAAAACAGCTGGTGTGGCTCAATTGGTTGAAGCACTGTCCCAGGCACCAGAAGGTCATGGGTTTAATACCTGATCAGGGCACATTCCTAGATTGCAGGTTCAATCCCTGTTTGGGGTGTGTATGGAGGCAACCAGCAACCAATGGATGTATCTCTTTCACATCAATGTTGCTCTTTCTCTTCTTTTTTCTCCCTCTCTAAAAATTAACTTAAAAAAAAGCATATGATCCATAATTTCATGACATGGGTCACTCAGTCTTACTTTTTGTAGTCAATATGACCACCATTCTTTTTATAATGATTACCTCTGAGTCACCAATCTGTTGATGCCCAGCCAGTTGAATCAGGATTTTTTATACAGTGGTACCTCGAGATACGAGTGCCCTAACATACGAGATTTTTGAGATACGAACCGTTGAGTGAGCGATTTTTGCTTTGAAATACGAGCAACATTTGAGATAGGAGTAATCACGTGGATTGGCCAGCTGCACACGACCCACCAGTTTACTGTGACTTGAGCATCTCATAGTTTCCCACGCCTCAAGGTTACGGAACGAATTAAACTTGTATCTCGAGGTACCACTGTATTTATAAAACATCTACCGTGAGTCATCTACTCAGTCTGGCATAGTTTATTTTTAAATTCTCTTCTACCTTTTTTTAGCTAATATTAGTCAGCCTATTATTTTACATAAGCTGATATCATTATTAAGCCAGTTTAATATTTAAATTAGAATTCTCTTTAAATCATGATGCCCTATGATTTCCCACTTGTCGAATAAAAGCATTTCAGTGCTTTATGAGCAATGCATGTACAGGACTAGAGCAATAGCAACACTACTTAGATTTTGAGTCAAGTTAGACTTTTTGTAGTTTAGAGTATAACAGCCATCTTGAAAAAAATTGTTGAAAAGATAAAGATAGGTTTTATTTTTAATTCTAAAAGCTTCTCTTCATATGATTTTATCATAAGGGATATTTCACAGGAAAACAAGAAGCTGCAGTAAGCCTTCTAGGTTTGGGGAGGATTTAAGGATGAGACAAGTAGGTTAAAAAGGAGGTCAGAAATAAATGTGCCAACTCCCAGCCTTGGGACCAAACATCAGCTGTAGAAAATCTACACAAAGACTTTGGCTGTGTGTGTTTATAGACTCTAGCAAAAGAATCAGAAAACTGGTGAAAATTACCAAATAACTATTTAAAGTCTTTGGAAATTGACCTGAGGACAGGCAAGAAATTGAGAAGAATTTATTTTAAAACACAGTTTCAGTAAGAACAGTAGTAGTCTCTGCCATTTGATCCAGAAACTGCTCTCCCTGCCCCCCCTTCCGCATGCATCCTTCTCAGTGTTGCAGGTTTACTCTAACTGGGCAAAGCCAAGAACAGGTTGCCTTCCTTCTACTCACTTTCTACCTCCTCTCTCGACCTCTCAGTTGTAAGGCAATGGTGTCACTGCAGGAGGACTCCTTCAGCACCTGTCCAAGATCTATGTTTCAGAAGATCTATTTCAGGAGGGTATAGCCAAGAAAATAGGGTCTTCCAGCTTTACCCAACTCCAACTCTATTCTTCTTAAACATGGCAAGTCATGAGCTGCAGTATAAAGAGATTTAGGGCTTCCATTATCCCCCAACAGCAGCCCTTACGCTTCAGCATCTGCTCATAGGGCAGAAGTTCCATGCCAGTCAGGTTAACTCAAGAAGAATGGGGACTACCATTTCTCTACACTCCCTCTTAGGACAAAGATATCCCCCTGGAAGAAATAAACAATCCCACACATTTCAGCTCTAGAACAGCTAACAGAATTTCTCCTAAGGGGGAGGCAAGACTTGAGGACTGGCAATAGCACTGCCTGAGGACGCTGACTTAATTTGGAACAGAGTGTAGGAACTCGTGCCTAAAGGTATTGTTCCTCCAATAGAGATCATACTGGTAAACAATTAGAGAATAATTTGTATACTAGTAGCAAACCAACAGATCCACCATAAATGTAACAAGAAAGAATATGTGAGGGAAAAAATAAGCCAAACAGCCCCAAAGAGATTATATTCATTCCTAGCAGTCTGTAAGATTATGAACATACACAGGGGGCCTCCTTTCTGAAGCAATTGGAGAGCTTTCAATACCTGGATGAAAGCAGGGCAGGTTCAAATCTTCCTGAAACAGATAAAAGTCTTATTGGCTTAGGGAAATTAAGCAAAATCCACAATCAGTCAATTGCTGAAGGTTACCCTATGCTGACCCAGGAGCAATTCTAGGGTTCCAAGCTTAACAATTTTTAAGGAGAGAAAAAAATTTCTAAGTACTGACAACAGAGATTTCAAACTTCAGAAAAAAAATAGACTTTGTAGAATTAATCCAAGAATTCCATTAAACAAAGAAAGAGAATCAAACCATAACAAGTCCCAGGCTGAAAATCAGACACTATAAGCAATATATTATATAAAACTAGAGGCCTAGTGCATGAAATTCATGCACGAGGGGGATGTCCCTCAGTCCAGCCTGCATCCTCTCCAATCTGGGGCCCCACAAGGGATGTCCAGCTCCCCATTTAGGCCTAATCCTATTGAGCAGCCAGGCATCCCTCTCACAATCTAGGACTGCTGGCTTCCAACTGCTTGCCTACCTGCCTTCCTGATTGCTCCTAACTGCTTCTGCCTGCCAGCCTAATCACCCACTAACCACTCCCCTGCCAGCCTGATTTATGTTTAACTGCTCCCTTGCCAGTCTGATTGCCCTCCCCTGCCAGCCTGGTCACCCCTAACTCCCCTACCCTGAAGTTCTGGTCACCTCCGACTTACCTCCCCTGCAGGCATTGTCACCCCTAACTGCCCTCTCTTGGAGGCTTAATCACCTCCAACTGCCCTCCCTTTCAGGCCTGGTCCCTGCCAACTGCCCTCCCTTGCTGGCCATCTTGTGTCCACATGGGGGAAACCATCTTTGATCACATGAGGGCAGCCATCTTATGTGTTGGAGTGATGGTCAATTTGCATATTACTCTTTTGTTAGATAGGATACTTATTTTTTTCTGAAAAAATACAGAGAAGCAGGAGAGTGTTACCTATATATAAAAAAGGCAATCAGGCAATAGACAATATTTTTGAGGAGCCCTATATGTTGGATTTATCAGACAAGCATTTCAATTAAGCTTTTATAAATATGTGCAAAGAGCTAAAGAAAAGCATGCCTTAAGTAAAAGGAAAGATAAGATTCAAATACAGAATATTAATGGGGATATAGAAATTATTTTAAAAAGGGCACTCTAGTGTTGAAATATACAGTGACTTAAGTAAATAATTCAAGAGAGTGTACTCAGTAGTAGATTTGACCTGGCAGAAGAAAGAATCAGAGAACTTGAAGAAAATTAATAGAGATTATCCAATGTGGAGAACAGAAAGGAAAAAGAAAAAAAATATAACACAACCTCGGAAAACTTTGAGACACCATAAAGAGCAGCAGTAGCTGTAAAAATGAGAGCTAACAAGAGAGAAAAGACCAACAAAATATTGAAAGAAAAGAATGTTGAAAACTCTCCAAATATGATAGTAAGTATTAATCTATACATATAAGATCAACTAGATCCAAGTAGGATAAAGAAAATCACTAAACAAATAATAACCAAAATGTTGAAGGACGAAGACAAAGAAATTTTGAAAGCAGGAGGAAATTGACTACATTAAGTGGAGCTAAGTTTAATTCTCACTGATATAAGTTCAAACAGCAAAGTTGCTGTTATAATTTTATAAAATAGTGTTTCACAAAGAGTGATAAAAGTAAGGAATTTTTAAGATACTTCACAGCTCTAGATGTTCTTGGGAGACATTGAATCAGTAACTGAAATTTTTTTCTCAAAATTAGCACCACAGCTTCAAAATTTTACAGAAAAGTTTCAACTGAACTCAAGAAATATGTGGAGTGGACCACACACACAACTCTTTCAGAAAGATGAAAAAGATATAGCATTCCTTTATTTGTTCTATGAAACTGATATAACCACAATATCTTTTTTAGTTGGAAATATCCTTTATTAGTTGTGAGTCTGAGAAAGTGTTAGAGAGCATATAGTTTAAAGTTATCCAGGGTTGGGAGGCCCTCAGTCTTGGTCACCCTTATTTTAGTAATAGAAACCGGAGCATAGAGATCAGGTCACACAGCTAACAGATAGTGGAAAAGTTAGAACATGAGGTTCAGTGGTCTAGTTCCAGAACTGACGCTCACATTCTTTGCTGAATATCTAGCATCCAGTGTGGCATAAAGCTGATTCTCAGTAAACTGCTGGTGGTGTGGCATTCGTATTGGGGGAAGCTATTTTATCTTAATAAATAGTGATTTAATTGATTTATATTAGTTCAATTTATATTACACAAATATATATTATATATAACATTATAGGTCACAAATTTACATATTTTTAAAAATATATATTTTATTGATTTTTTTACAGAGAGGAAGGGAGAGGGATAGAGAGTTAGAAACATCGATGAGAGAGGCATCAATCAGGCAACCAAGGTAGATGCCCTTGACTGGAATTGAACCTGGGACCTTTCAGTCCACAGACTGACGCTCTATTCACTGAGCCAAAATGGTTTCAGCCACACATTTACATATTTAAAAATACTGTTTATTTTGTTAACAAAATAAGAATTTGCTATTTTAAAAATACTTTAAGAATTAATATAACAAGGTAAAAGCATTTATGATGTTTGCTTTGTCTGTATCATTTGCATTAAGAAATGATTCTAGAAGAAATTTGAAGTATTTTAAGGTTGTCTTCAAGACTATCTTTAAACTAAAACTAATTGTTTATAATTATAAATACCCAAATTCACTGTAAGTATAGCCTTAAAAATAATTTTAGAACGTTGTTGGTTAGCAACTGACCAAATAATACTCAAGTTAAATGTTCTCCTATTCTAAGAAGAGTGATTTTGGCTACCCTTGATACTATTTCAAGTTCTCTTTGAAGCCACTAATTCTCACTAATTCTTAGGGCATTTGAAAACCCTTCAATTCTCCTTTCCTGTCCCTTCACAAACTTGTTATGACCACATAGAATAGAAACTCTTAGGTCTTCTTCACTGTAGAAATAACCCTAATGATCAAAGCTGGCATTTCACTGGCTACCTGCAATGTAATACTAGTGTCTGGGATCTTTAGTCATTTTTATTGGGTTGTCACAGTGAATTTCCAGAAATTCATGGCCTCATAATGTCTTCCTCAAGACCTGGTTTAGGACAGCTAGCCTAAAGAGATGTCAGGAAAAAGACTAAGAACTTTAAAAAATTCAGTTCTACCAGGAATATAATTGAAGGAATGATACACCATTCTGTGAATATTTAATTTGCAAATATTTTAAATGATAACCATACTAGCAAAGAGGCAGAATTATATAGAGTAGAATGAAAATTGTGTAGCTTCGTTACCCTGTGTTATATTCTATGCCCTTCATTTATCAGCTGCTACTTAAATCTTGGTTTTAAGTCTTTATTTTGCCTTGGATTCCTCATCTTTAAAATGGGTCTAATTGTGTCTACTATTGTGATGATGGAACAATTTAGTATTTTTGAATATGCATATAACAATGCCTAGAACATATTCATAGCACCATAAGTGTTAATTATTGGTATAATAATTCTTATAAATTGGCACATGCTTTCTAAGAAGTAATATACTTCATAGGACATAAGAATTATTAACATGTTTTTTCATCCAGTAGGGGAACTATCCCAACAAAATAGTCACTAATTTAAACATTTATGCATGATAAATTTTTTGTTAACCCTTATCTGAGGATAATTTTTCTATTGATCTGTTTTTTAGGGGGTGGGGGAAGAAAGAGCAAGAGTGAGACTGAAAGAGGGAGAGAGAAACATCAATGTGAGAGATGCCCCTACCAGGCCCAGGGATCAAAGCTGCAACCTAGGTATGTGCTCTTGATCATGACCTGGTATGGAACCTGTGACCCTTCTGTGTGTGGCCAATACTCTAAACACTGAACAACAACAGCCAGGGCAATATACAATACTTTTTTATTAAAGAAAGAGTTTTGATAAATTGAAACAACTTAAATATCCAACATTTGGAACAAAAATCAATAAAATGATGACATTTAAAATGGACATTTCTAACACAATTAAAACAAAATGGAGCATCTACTGCAAAAATAAAGACCTAATTAACCCTACTGTCTTAAATAACTAAAAAACTAGAGAAAATACTTTTCAGATATTTTACTATAGGCAAGTCAGGATTAAAAATTCTGAAAACAAATGAAGTTAAATCATACAGTTATCCCATTATCCCTAGAAGCAATTCTAGGCCATCGTGCCATGAGGAAGAAACCAAAAGAAACTCACTGTTTTGCTGAGTGAAGTCAAGTATCAGAAAAGAAGAAAGTGCCCATAGGGAGAGGTCTGGAGATTTTCAGAGAAGTCTGGTTCAATCTCTGGCTTAGTACTGATCTTCACATGTGAGAGAAGAAATCTCTTAAGGCTAGGCAAATTACCACTGGAAAGAAATCTACACAATATTTTTTTGAGGTTTACATGGAACTGAGAATTATAGGGGGAGTCCACAAACCAAAATGCAATGAACAAAATGCATGGGGCATTGGGTAGAGTAGAAGTAAATTACCACTAGATTGAAGACATCTCACTATATTTTCTAACAAAACTGATAGGCTTCAAAATGAGTTATAATTCACAAAAGCTCTTTGGAATATTCAATAATTTTTTAAGAGTGAATAAGGCTTCTCAGACCAAAAAGTTTAAGAACTGTTGTCTTAGAGTCACTGAAAATAAGTAAATGAATAAGGCAAAGATGTAGAATTAATATGTCAATTACAGAGGTAAATTATAATTGTAAAGTACTCAATTTGTTCAAAATAGGAAGAAAAAGGAAAAAAAGAATAAGAAATAAATGGGATAAACACAGAGAACAAGTAGTAACATGAAACAACCATATTGATATTTGTATTAAATGTAAATGGTCTAAACATTCCATTGGATTACCACACTGAAAAAAAGCAAGATTCAACTAAATGCAATCTTTGATAATCATTTTAAAGGTAAAGACACATATTGAAACTAAAAGAATGAAAAAAAAGATCATTAAAATAGTAATTTTAAAAAAGGCCAAAGTAGTTATATTAATAGAAAATACAGACTGCAGAATTATTGCAAGTGACAAAAAGGGGTAAAAGGACTAAACTATCTATCTATCCATCCTATATAATAAAAGCCTAATATGCTAAGTATCTGGCTGTTCGTTCAACCAATCAAAGCATAATAATATGCTACAGCCATGCAACCTCTTGCTATGATGTGCACTAACCACCAGGGGGAAGATGCTCTGACCAGTAGGTTAGCTTGCTGCTGGGATCTGGCCAATAGGAACTGAAAGAGATGGGCTGGACACTCCCTGGAGCACTCCCACAGTTCCTTCCTGGCTGGCTAACCTCCCATATCCATCCCTAGTCCTAATTTTGCACTAGTGTATCCCTCAGTCTAGCTTGTGCCCTATTACAATCTAGGATCCCTGGGGATGTCAGAGAACCAGTTTTGGCTCAATCCCACAGGCCAGGCTGAGGGATCCCACTTGTGCATGATTTCATGCACTGGGCCTTTAGTATATACATATAAAAATCTAAGTGACCAGTTGACCAGTTGCTATGATGTGCACTGACCACCAGGGGTCAATGCAGAAGCTTCCCCCTTGTGGTCAGTGCACTCCCACAGCCAACCACCCACAACCTTCCAAACTTCCTGGTCTCTCCCCGCAGCCAGGAGTGAGTAATCTGGCCCCAATCAGTCCCAATTGCTGGCTAGGCCAAGGGACCCCAACCATGCACAAGTTCATGCACCAGGCTTCTAGTCTTAAGTATGTATGCACCTAATAAGAGAGTTCAGAATATATAACACCAAAATTGATAAAAAGGGAAAAGAGACAAATCCATAAATTATAGGCTGAGATTCAACACTTTCCTCTCAATAATTGATAGAAATATGTAAACATAAAAATCAGTAAATATGTAGACAACTTAAAGAGCATAGTCAGCCATTAGTGTAATAGATATTTAAACAACACAACCCAAACATAGCAATATACACATTTTGTTTAAGTACATGTAAAACATTTACTAAGGCAGTCAATATTATGGGACATGATACATTATTCAATAAATTTGAGAGAATGAATTAATGTAAAAAATAGTTATGTGCTTTTATGAGAATATTAAACTAGAAAGAAATTAAGTTGATAGAAAATCCCCAGAGATTCATAAATTAAATGATATACTTCAAAATATATGAGATAAAAAACAAAATGTTAGAAAATATTTTGAACTAAAAAGATAATGGAAGCACAACATATTAAATTTGTGGAATACAGCTAAGGTAGTAATAGGAGGGAAATTCATAGTATTAAATGCTTATAATAGAAATGAAAATTATTTCAAAATGACCTTAAATTCAATTAAAAAAACTTTAAAAGAGGTTTTAAACTCAAAAATATTAAGAGAAGAAATACAAATTAGAATGAAAATAAATGAAGAAAAAATAAGGAAACAATTGAGAAAAATCAATATAACCAAAAATTGGTTCCTGATTAATAGAATTGGAAAACTTCTAATCTCAGTGATAAGAAAAAATATCAGAATGAAAGAGGGGACAACACTACTGATACCACAGATATCAAGAGGATAAAAGGAAATATTTTGAACAATTTCATGACAGTAAATTTAAGTATATAGATGGAATAAAAAAACTCTTTGAACGATATGACCATGAAAGCTTACTCAATAAGAAATAGTTGCCGAGACTGGTTTGGCTCAGTGGATAGAGTGTCGGCCCATAGACTGAAAGGTCCCAGGTTCAATTCCTGTTGGAGGTATGTACCTTGCTTGTGGGCACATCGCCAGTGTGGTGTGTGCAGGAGGTGGCTGATCGATGTCTCTCTCTCATTGATGTTTCTGACTTTCTATCACTCTTCCTTCCTCTCTGTAAAAAATCAATAAAATATATTTAAAAAAAAAGAAATAGTTAAGCTGATTGGCATGATACATACATTTAAAATTTAAATGATTTAAAACTTGCAACACACACAAATTTATCAGACCAGATAAAATCACAGTTCAATTTTTCTAAAGATTTAAGGAAATAAGAGGGCCAATTCTTCACAGTCTTCCAGAAAATAGATGAGGGAGAGCTTTTCACCACATTTTATGAGGCCAACATAACTATGCCCCAAACAGTCAAAGGCATAATGAAACTAAAGCATAATATCACGAAAGGATTCAGTGTAAAAGTTTCTTAGAAAATAGTAAAATAGTGTTTTTTTTTTGGTGGGGGGTGGGAGAGGGTGAAAGTAAGGGAGAGAGATCAACCAAAGGACTTGTAATCATGCATATAAGCATAACCAATGGACACAGACACCAGGGGGGTGAGGGTGTGAGCAGGGGATGGCCAAAGGGAGAATAAGAACACATATGCAATAACTTAATCAATAAAAAAATAAAATAAAATATTTTTAAAAGATGTATACCATAAGTGTGATTTATCCAAAAAGTGCAAGATTGGTTTAACCTTTAAAAATCTAATAATGTAGTTCAGCATATTAGCAAATTAAGGAAAAACCATATGATCATATTAGTAGATACAGGAATAATGTTTAACAAATTGCAATTTTCATTCATGATGAATTCTCAGTATCCTCGGAATAGAAGGAATTTCACTCTGACAAATATCAACTATAAACATCCATAGTTAATAGTATATTTAATGGTATAAGAAATGCATCTTCTAAAAATCAAGGACAAGTCAAGTGTATCTAAATTCATCCTCTGTACTCAGCATTATACTGGAAATCCTCACATGAGCAATAAAGCCAAAAAATAATCCTATTTAATAAAAGAGTAACATGCAAATTGACCATATCTCTGCTACACCCACAAGCCACGCCCACAAGCCATGCCCAGCAGCCAATCAGAGCGAGTATGAAAATTAACCCAACTAAGATGGCTACAGCCAGAGAGAGAACAGAAGGGAGGCTTGGGTTGCCCCTGGCGATGGGGCATAACCTGGCCAGCAGGCAACAAAGTTTCAAAGGCTGTGCAAGCAGAAGGCTTGCTCTGCTCCAGGCTACAAAGTTTTAATTGTAGAAGATAAATAAATCTCAGTTACCAGGGCCTCTGCTTGGGTAACTGGGGGACATGGCTAATCTGCAAACCACCACAGGCCCCTTGCCCAGGCCACTCCACACCCCAAGGGAACACCCACCCTGATCCAGGACACCCTTCAGGGAAAATCAGCTGGCCCCTACCCATGCACCAGGCCTTTATCCTATCTAATAAAAGAGTAATATCCAGATTGACCATCCCTCCAACACTCAAGATGACTGCCCCCTTGTCGTCAAAAGATCCTGCCCCTATGTGGACACAAGATGGCCACCACAAGATGGTCACCACAAGATGGCCAGCAAGGGAGAGCAGAGAGCAGTTGGGGGTAATCAAGTCTATAGGGGACTAGGCAGTTAAGGGTGACCAGGCCAGCAGAGGAGGGAAGTTGGGGGTGATGGGGCCTGCAGAGAAGGGTAATTGGGGGGGGACCCAAGCCTGCAGGGGAAGGCAATTAGGGGTGACCAGGCCCACAGGGTAGGGTAGTTAGGGGCAAACAGGCTAGCAGGGGAACAGTTAGGGATCAATCAGGCTGGCAGGGGAATGATTAGGGAGTAATCAGGCTGGCAGGCAGAAGCCATTAGGGGCAATCAGGAAGGCAGGCAGGTGAGCACTTGGAAGCCAGCAATCCTGGATTGTGAGAGCGATGTTTGACTGCTCTTTTAGGCCCTATCCTATCCGGGCAGTCAGACATCCCTCAAGGGATCCCAGATTTGAGAGGGAGCAGGCTGGGCTGAAGGACACTCCTGCCCCATGCACAAATTTCATGCACCAGGCCTCTAGTAATAATAATAAAACACTGAAGGAAGAAAAGAAAAATTGGCTTTATTCGAACAGAGTTTCTCACATAAAATCCTATGGTCTCCACAGAAAGATATTAGCTCTACTAAGTGAATGTTTGCAACAAGATACAAGGTTAATATACAATTCTATTGCATTTCTATATACTAGCAACAATTAAAATTAAACATTGTATCATTTATTTATCATTTATAATGTCAAAACTAAAATTTATGGCTACAGATAAAATATGTACAATAAATTTATACTGAATATTATATTGGCAAGTAAAAGTAAGGAAGACCTAAATAAATGGAGAGATACACTATAATGAATTGAAAGGCTCTACAATGCTCAGATTTCAAATCTCCCCAGATTGATATACAGATTCACCAAAATACTACCTGAAATCCCAAAATTCTCAATACTTGTACATAACAATGGTTTTGTATCCAGAATTCAAACTTTTAAAGTTCAAAAATCAGAAAAAAATTTGAATAGACGTTTTATCAAATAATATATATTAAAAGCAAATAAGACTCCCCCTTCATAAATTGAAGACCTAACCTTCCTCCCCCCACCTCAGAATGTGAATGTAACTAATTATTTTTAAAGATGGTTAAGTTATAATGAGGTCACTTAGGGGGCCCTAACCAATTTGACTGGTTACCTTATACCGAAAGGAAATAAAATATAGGCATACAAAGTGGGAAGACCATTTGCAGATACACAGAGAAAACAGCCATCTACGAATCAACAAGAGTTCTCAGAAGAAGCTAACCCTGCCAATACCTTGATCTTAAACTTTAAGTCTCAGATATTATTAAAAAATACATTTATGCTGTTTAAGCCACCTGATTTGTGATTACTTTTTTTATGGCAGCCCTAGAAAACAAATATACACTTGCATGTGTTCAATATCACAAGTTATAGGATAAGTGCAAATTAAAATATACTATAATGATCAAAATTAAAATGATTGTCAATATAAAATGTAGCCAAGGATGTGGAGCAACTAAAACTTTCATACATTGCTTCAGGAATGGAAAATGGTACAGCTACTTTGGAAAACAGTTTGGCAATTTGTTATAAAGTTAAATATATACTCACATTAACCCAGAAAATTCTTCTCTCAGACATATGCATAAGAGAAATGAAAACATATGTTTACTAAAAGAGTTGTATTTGACTATTCAGAGCAGATTAATTGATTATAGCATCCAAATGAAAAAAATCAACACAAAAACAAAAAACAAAATGTTCAACTAGTAAATGGACAAATTAGAGTTTATCTATATAACCAGAAGTCTGGTGCATGAAAATCCAACACAGGGAGGTGTGTCCCTCAGCCTAGCCTGCACCCTCTCCAGTCTGGGACTCCTCAAGGGATGTCCGACTGCCCGATCCTAGTAGGATGTGGCCTAAATGGGCAGTTGGACATCCCTCTCAGAATCCAGGACTACTGGCTCCCAAGTGCTCACCTGCCTGCCTTACTGATTGCCCCTAACCAATTTTGCCTGCCAGTCTGATCACCCCATAACCACTCTCCTGCCAGCCTGATTGATGCCTAACTGCTCCCCTGCCAGTCTATTTGCCTCTAATTGCCCTCCACTGCAATTCTGGGTTCTCCCAACTGCTCTCCCCTGTAGGCCTGGCTCCCTCCCAACTGCCCTTTGCTGCAAGCCTGGTTGCCCCAACTTCCCTCCTCTGCAGGCCTGGGCCCTCCCAACTGTCCTCCTCTGTTGGCCTGATCACTCACAACTGCCCTCTCCTGTTGGCCATCTTGTGGCCGCCATCTTGTGCCCACATGGGGGCAGTCATCTTTGACCACATGGGGGCAGTCATCTTGTGTGTTGGAGTGATGGTCAATTTGTATATTACTCTTTTATTAGATAGGATAGAGGCCTGGTGTACAGGTGGGGCTGGCAGGTTTTCCCTGAAGGGTGTTGTGGATCAGGGTGGGGGTTCCCTTGGAATGTGGGGCAGCTGGGCAAGGGGCCTGTAGTGGTTTGCAGGCCATCTATGCCCTCCCACCTCCCCCATCCCTGCCCTGTGACCCAAGTGGAGGCCCTGGTATCTGGGATATATTTATCTTCTATAATTGAAACTTTGTAGCTTTGAGTAGAGGCCAGGGCACGCCAGGTTGGGCAGGAAGCTTGATTTCCTCCATTGCCAGAAAAAAACCGAAGCTTCCTGCTTGCTCTGTGGCTGCAATTATCTTGGTTGGGTTAATTTGCATACTCACTCCTGATTGGCTAGTGGGCATGGCTTGTGGATGTAGCAGAGATATGATCAATTTGCATGTCCCTCTTTTATTAGTGTAGATGAACTAGAGGCCCAGTGCATAAAATTCATGCATGTGGGGCATCCCCTCAGCCCATCATCTACCCTTTCCAATCCAATATCCCTCAGGGGATGTCTGACATCTGTCTCACAAACTGGGACTGCTGGCTTCTAACTGCTCACCTGCCTGCCTGCCTGATCACCTCTAACTGCCCACCCCCCTGGCAGCCTGATAACCAGTAACCACCTCTGCCTGCTAGTCTGGTCACTACTAACTTCCCCCCTTGTCAACCTGGTTGCTCCCAACTGCCCTCTCCCCCCCAACAGCCTGGTCACTCACAACTGCTACCCTCTGCTGACCTAGTCACCCCTAACTGCCCTCTTTGCTGACCTGGTCACTCCCAACTACCCGCCTGTTGACCTGGTCACCGCATGCAGCCTGCTGTTTGGTTTGTTACTGTGACGGCATGCTGGACAATTTGTATATTTCTCTACTATTAGTATAGATTATTAATAATCAATTAAAAATAAAAACACTCCTGATACATACAGCTTTACGGATTAATCCAAACCATTATCCTAAATGAAAGAAGCCAGGCCAAGGCTGTACACTGCATTTTTCCATTTATGTAAAATTCTAGAGAATGCCAGACTATTGTGACATAAAGTAGATCAGTGGTTGCTAGAAAGCAGGGGTGAATAAGAGACTGACTATGAAAGGACACAAGAAGACCTGTGGTTTGATGAAAATGATCTACAAAATGATGTTTGACAGTGTTTAAATAACAGTATACTTTTGTCAAACCTCAAGTCATGCAATTAATTGATGAATTTTATATGTAAATTATTTTCAGTAAAGATAACTTAAAAAAGAATTAGGATGTACAAAGTATTTTGATGGTGTGGGAAAACATGTATACAATGCTAAGAAAGCAAGATATTAACTATGTAAACATGCATCAAAAATGATAAATGATAAAACATGAACTATATTTGTCTTTTAGTGTTGGAATTATTGGTGCCTTTATTTTGGTATGTTTTCAGTAATTCCCAAAATTTTATATTTAGTTTTTTCATTCAAATGATTATATTTGTCCTTTTTTTAACTTTCAAGAGCCACCTAAAGTAACAGAGTGATGATAGTATGAAAATAAAGACTACAGCTATCACCAGCTCCATAATAAACATGGTGAAGAATCCAAGACCAACAGTAAAAGGCTGTCAGTGTCCTGCCATCATAATGACCTAGGTGCTCTGCTTCATTGCTTTTACAGTATTTATTGCTGCAGCCAGCTCCTCACCTCACCCCCCCCCCCATGCTATATTTTTTTTTCTGCAACTCAAGGGTTTTGCAAACTCTTGGATTCTGTGTCTCCTTGATATCTTCATATTGCCATCTGTGTGCTCCTCATATCTCAATAATATTTTGAGAACAGGAATCAGACAGTCCCAGGTAATTATCATTTGTGGGGATTCTAAGCTGTAATCTAAACTGTATTGCTACTTCCCTCAGGGGACTAATTTCTCCCTCTTGAGTGGTGCCATAACTAGCAACTTGCATCTAACAAAGAGTGTGGCAGATGTGGTGATGTCTGCTTCTGCAACCAGGTCTTTAAAGGCATTATGGGTTTCTTGTTGTTGTCCTCCTCTTGTATCACTTCCTTTGAGGGAAGGAAGCCAGCCACCATATCATGATAGTACTCCAATAGCTCTGTGGGGAGGTCAATGTGCAGAGAAGTAAAGCTACCTGTTCATAGCCAGTGAGGGGCTTCCTGTCAATGGTCATGTGAGTGAGCTGTCTCTGAAATGGATGTTGCAGACCCTGTCAAACCTCGGATTATGCTGGTCCACTACCATCTTGACCAAAACCTCAGACCAGTTAAACTACACCTGAATTCCCAACCTCCGAATAATATACGGTAATAAATATGCAACGTTTTCAGGCAGAAAGTTTTGTATAAGTTTGTTATGTAGCAATACTGTTCCTATTTAAGGGGAGTTTATCCTAAGCTTCCTCACAGATTGTTTAGGGCATCAGGCATAAAAAAACCCCAAGAGTATTCTCTCAGCAAACACTCTGTGTTGTGTTTGGAAATTTACCTCAGAGTGGAGATATAGATGAGAAAGATTGAGAATGATGTCTCAGTGGTGCTATGAGAGAGAGAGAGAGAGAGAGAGAGAGAGAGAGAGAGAGAGAGAGAGAGAAGAGGCCATTCTTAGGAAAATAAATTTTAAAAATATCACATGTTGGGA
>PVJN01034326.1:0-22847 GCA_004026805.1 Lasiurus borealis | reverse complement strand
GGGGGAGAGACAGGTGGGGGGAGAGGCAGGTGAAGGGAGAGGCAGGTGGAGGGAGATACAGGTCAGTGCACAGAGGGCTGAGAGCCAGAGGGGAATGGTGGCTCAGGATGCCAGTTGGTGGCCGGAACAGATGTCCCAGGATGCTCTGCGCACACAACAACAAGGGACCGAAGGCAAGTGGGGGGAAGCTGATCCAATCCATCAGCCTAGGAAAGCGAACCTGTCCCCCAAGTGAATCACTCGCTAAACAGAGTTAGAAAAGGAGTTAGAAAGCCCCTCAAACTCAGCTCTGGAGAGAAGAAGTCCAGAGAAGGGGTGGCCCCATGACATGTTCGGTGAAACAAGCCGACCGGGGTCCGCCAGGCTGAGCAGAGACCAAGCAGAGGAGACGGATGGGTTGCTTTCACCTTTGCCTCTGTCACTCCTGCCCCCACTCGAGGCTCACTGTCATGTTCGGGCCGCACGCAACTTCCCCAAGGGCCACGCTGCCTGCCCGCCTGCCCGCCTGCAACCTTCTTTGAATTCCACCAGGTTTCAGAAACACCCAGCTAAAGGGGGACCAGCGGGCCACAAACCCCGGCACCAGGCAGGGTGAATCCTAGGGTGCTGTGTCCAGAAATGGGGTCACCCCCTCTGAGCCTCCCTCTGGTCTTCCTCACCTCTTCCCCAAGCCCCGGACACACGTTTCTTCCCTGTGTTTCAGGCTTTCCAGGAAAGGGGGTGCGGGGGAAAGAACCTGTCACCCCAGCCCGGATTCATTCATTCCCAATGCAAATGAAGCCCTTTCCCAGTCCCGGGCTCCGATTCCAGAAAAACGTGGCGGGACCGCGCTGTTTACTTCAGCCTCGGTGATGCTGCCAGGACGCAGCACAACCTTCAGTCAAGCTATTAACTTGAACGTTGAACTTCACAGCCTGGCTGTCTTCCTCAGCCTTCCTTTTGATGTTACCTCCAAAGCAAAGATCAAAGGCTTTGAGTGTGGCGAGGGGAAGTCCCAAGCTCTTAGCCTACCAGCCTGTGATATATGTTAAAATCCTGGCCAGGAGCGCGGGCAGGAGAGGAAGCTGCGCCAGAGAGGCCTGTGGCGGGCGGGCAGGGGCGCGGGGAGGAGGCTGGACCAGAAACTAGGTCACTCGTGGCACAGACATGGGGACCGAGGACAATCTGTGTGCCTGCAACATCTCCCACCTGGAGATACACAGACCCTACACACACACACACACACACACACACACACCAAAACTGCCCTGGCAGGTATCAACACCCCCCTCCCAGGACACCCACCTCCTCAAAAGAACCAAACACTGCTCCACAAACCCTTCATTTTCACAATGGACCCCGACACCCTTCCCCTTCACCCCGCATCCAATCATGCCACCACTGAGTACCTAACATGGCCCTGCTCTCCAACTAGGGGCGAGCACAAGTTAATCAAACCATCACACCAGACAATGACATCACAGAGACGCCAAGGCCGCAGGAAAAGGGCTCGTTTAAGAGGGGCCACGACACAGGGGCCACCCCAGGCGCCCCTCGGAGGCCGTGCGAGTGGGGGATGGGAGTGGGCAGGTCTGGCTGTGGGGACGGCTCGCAGGGGGACCCGGGGACTTGAGTGTCCCAGGCCAATGTGTGGCCTAGGCTTTTCTATCTGCAATTCTTTTTTTCTTTTTTTTAATATATTTTATCAATTTTTTTTCGGAGAGGAAGGGAGAGGGATAGAGAGTTAGAAACATCGATGAGAGAGAGACATCAATCAGCTGCCTCCTGCGCGCCCCACACTGGAGATGTGGCCACAACCAAGATACATGCCCTTGACTGGAATAGAACCTGGAACCTTTCAGTCCATAGGCCGACGCTCTATCCACTGAGCCAAGCCGGTTTCGGCGTCTACCTGCAATTCTTAAACTCAAAGACCAGATAGGAAAAGCATTCTCGTTAAAAAAACATACAAAGATTCCAACAGGCTGGTGACTGACCGGTGGGAGGGGAGGGGGGACGAAATCAAACTAAAAACACCAATGATGATTCCAGGTTTATGAAATTCAACAAGAAAAACTAAGCGATGGTTCTAGAACTCAGAAGCGGCTCTCTCTGGGGAGGGGCACGGGCAGGCCTCTGGATGTGGGAAAACATGTCCTTTCACTCCACCCGGGCTGTGGGCACAGGCACACACATGTAAAACCACCAGCCGGACACCGAGGTGTGTGCCCTTAAGGTAGGCTCCGATGAGGGTAGTGGGGAGCAAAGAAGAAAGTGAAATGGACGGGCACCCTGTTGCCCACTCAGGGGAGCAGGGTGTGTCTGTAGGGCCAGCTTCCCCATCATCACCGTGAGCCAACTCGGGCTCTGCTCCTGACCCAGGAGAACGGGCCCGCACTGTGAAAACCGAGATTCAGCTAAGAAAACAATCAGGCCCGCCTCTAGCCCCATTGAGAAACAGGAATGCAGCTAACGGGTAAAATGGAGAAATTCTGGTGGGGCAACTTTCGCCGTGGACGGAACGTGCTGTTTCCAATCTGCTGCATCTCCCGAGTCCCATCTGATTTTTCACAGGAGACGTCTCCCCCAGGAAGGGAGGCCGTCTGGCCCCATGCACCTCTGCTCTCTCCAGAGCTAACGGGGTCTTTCTCTGGGCCATCATTGGCACCGCTCTCCACCCTCTGATCCTCTCTGGAAGGTTCCTCGCCTTCTCCTGCCTCGGTGGATCCCCTGCGCCCGCCTTGTTTTTTGTTTTTGTTTTTGTTTTTTTAATATATTTTATTGATTTTTTTACAGAGAGGAAGGTAGAGGGATAGAGAGTGAGAAACATTGATGAGAGAGAGACATCATCGATCAGCCGCCCCCACTGGGGATGTGCCCGCAACCAGGATACATGCCCTTGACCGGAATCGAACCTGGGATCTTTCAGTCCGCAGGCCGATGCTCTATCCACTGAGCCAATCCTTGGTTTTTACTTCCCAGAACATGAACAACTGCCTTCCCGCTGTGGACGGGGACACCCCAGCAGACTCTGGTCAAAAGAAAACCAGTTAGATGGCGGGAACCACCGGAGCCACCTGTAGGGAGTTCCGCTCACTCCTCATCCCAGCCACGCGCTCGGGGACAAGCACAGGCCCGGGGGAGAGCCTCCCCTGCCTGCCGCCCCGGCCCCCCATAGCGCAAGGAGTGGCTGTCGGGGAGCAAGGGCTCCCACAGAACAGGGTGGCGGGGGGCAGGCAGGGAGCGTGTGAATCGCAGGAGCAGCCTGTGGCCACACAGTGGGGGCGCGTCAGGAGTCAGCCTCCCCGCTGGAGGGTCATCAGCCCCGCGGGCCACCGCGACATGAACCTCTCAGAGTAGGAAAGGGCTTGGGGTTCAGCCAGTTCCCGCTCAGTGAGACCCCGGTGGCCAATGCCTGAGCCAGACCTCAGACCCCCGCTCCCCGGGACGCCGTGCTAACTGGACGGGGCAGGGTCCTCCGCCCTCATGCTCTCGGCACCGGAAACGGAGGAGTGGCCGGCCAGGCCATCGGGGAGACCATGAGCATGAGAACCCCCATCATCGTTTATTCGTGCCACCTGCACCTCTGGCCAAAACCTGCCGGGTGCTGGGAAGTGGCGAGGATCTGAGCATCATAGACCAAAGCGTCCCTCCCCGCCCCAGTTCTCACCCTCCCCGTTTCCTTGAACCAGGTACCCTGAGATGCGATACGGGAAATCCGATGTGAGCTGCCTACGAACATACGAAGAGGAGCAGGTGGGAGAAGAAAAACGCCACCTCCATTCCAGACAAGGAAGGCTTCCGGTAAAAAGGTGTTTTTTTGTGTGTTTTTTAAAAAGGATTCTTATTTCGCTGCCGCCAGTGGCATCTCGGATTTGGGAGAAATCCCTGGACCCTCTTAATCTCTCCGTGAATAAAGGGTCTTAAGGCCGCACCGTCCACTGAGCCGCACGCCCTCCGGGGAAGGAGCGGTGGGTGAATCATTCACTCTCATCGGCGGCTGCTCGGCCCCCGAAACCTGGAGTCTGTGCGGACCCCCAAGGCGTCCTGGGTCCTCGAATCCCTGCTGCTCCTCCCCCTACACAGCCTCTCTGCTTTCACGCTCTACTTCCTGCCCCAACAGCACCCCGCCCTGGGCCTGCCCTGCCCGCCCCACCCCTGGGCACCCCTCCTCCCGATCCAAAGTCCACCCTCGCCTCGGGGAACTGGGAACTAACTCCTCCTCCACGCAGGACAAGCTGATTGATCTCGGGGGACCGGCTTCCCCTTTCCAGCCTCGGTCTCTTCAGTCTGTGAAGGCCCCATGGTTAGCCACCTCCAGGCTTCTCGTCCAGCCCCGAGGGCACCTAAAACGCCCCCGAATGTGTCCCAGTTCTCACCGAGAGGGCACGTGCCCAGGCCTTGCCCCATGGCGCCTCCAGTCTCAGAGTACTTCCCACAGTGCACTGCCACCTAACATGATGGGGCTCCCATCGGCGGCGGCGGGCGGGAGTGGGGGGAACAGGAGGGGGAGGGGTGTCTCTGGGTTTGCATCAAGTCCTGCCACTGACAACTGCTGCCGGTGGAACCCCAGGCCAGCTCCCTAAGAGGGGCTGAAAGCGGGGTCCCCACCTGCTCAGTGAGCACCCCAGAGGCCTGGGGACGGGACAACGGCAGTGCTCAGTGGCCGACACAAAGCAGGTTATCTCAGATGCGCTCCCCTCCCCTGCCCCGCCCCTGCTGGTCCGTGGGCCTGTGGCGAGGTACCAGGAACAAAGCTAGAACAGCCGTGCCGCCTGGGAAAGGGGTCGGCGAGGGGAGGGGAGGAGGCCCAGAGCACAGCCAAGATTTCTGATCCCCCCCCAGGTGAGTCCCCGAGACACCCGAGTCCCATCAGAGACCACCCCTTCGGCACGCGGGGCTGAGGGGACGGCTGGCCACCAAGCGGAGGCCACTGGCACCGCATGGGTAAGGTTGGTCAAGGAAGGTGCCGGCCCCGAGGGGTCTCCAGGGGCACGTGGGTGAGAGCCCACGAAGGAGGAGCCTCGGAAAGCAGCCCCGAATCCAGAACCGATCACGCACCGGCCACAATAAATAATGTTTGCGCAAAGGTGGGCGGGACGGAGAGGCCCTCGCCGGAGGAGGCCGGCGTGCTCGCCCGACGTGGAAGAAAAGCTTGTTTTGTGCGTCGCACAAAGCAGACATTGTTCGGATGCTTCGCCCATATACATAATCAGGGCGGCCGCGGCCCATTACATAAGCCTCTGGTGGCTGCAGCCTCCAAAGTTACTTTCTCTCCATCCGTACTCCCAGCTACGAGTGAGGCCGCATTCAAACGCATAAAATCAATACGCTCAACTCCTTCCCGTGCATTCGCAGGAGTCAGACTATGTCCACATACATATATATGTCCATATACATAGAAATTCTTCTCTATCTGCACGTAAGAACAGAAGCTCTAAAGTAGAGGAGAGGAGAAATACGCCCACATATCCCTCTGTTAAAGGTGATGCTCGCTGCCAGGTGAGGCCTCTGCCTTCCTCACCGTGCCCCTTCCAAGAACACGCGGAGGGAAAATGCGTGTGTTTTTTTTTTACTTTCGTTTGTGTTTTATTGTGTTGCTCAAAAAGAAAGTCTCGAAACAAAAGCAAAGACGATGTAACAGAACCACTAAATTCCTTTTCCTATTGGATCTCAGGGCTAGTCACAGGCCTGCTTTCATCTTGATGTTTAATCGTGATGTTCCCATAACCGGTAACCAGGACTGGGGCACAGAGGCGCATCCCCCGTATAATGATCACCCGGGTAACATGAGCGAGTTTCCTTTACCAAATGGAGACTAGGGAACACACGCATGCACACGCACGCACGCACACGCATGCACACTCACGCACACCAGACACGTGGCCAGGGATTCCAATCTCAGCACTTCGGACAGCTTGGGCTGGAAATTTCTTTGCTGGGGGCACCTGTCCCGTGCCCTGAAGGATGCTCAGCGACATCCCCGGCCTCAACGCGTGCCCCCAACCTTCCCACCCAAGGAAGCGACAACCCAAAATGTCTCCACACACTGCCAGCTGTCCCCTGGGAAACATTGAACTAAACAATTGGGCCCAGCAGCCCCAAGGAACAGAGAAGCGGAGACAGCTCCGGGACCTGGGACCTGAAGTCGCCTGCCATCTCGATGTGGCCCCAGGCCTCCAACAAAGCTGGTCACAACTGCAGGTTTCAGAAGTTCCGGCTGTTTCTCCCCGAGGAAAGGGGTGGAGGATGGAACGAGTCACCCACTGAATCCTCGCCATCACCCGTGGCCCCGCACCTCCGCGGGGCCATTCCACAGACGGGGTGTGAAGGCCCGCGAGGCCGGGACTTTCCTCACGTTTCCTCACCTCGGAGCAGCTGGGCCCAAACCCCAACCCGCCTCCCGTCTATGCCAATAACCCAGACAATGCCGGGTCCGGTTACCGGCGGGTTTTTCATTCCTGAGGAAATTACTCCGGAGAAAACAAACACACTGATTAGCTTACCGATGCCTCCTGAGATTCCCATCTCTCCTGGAGATTCCCATCTGAAGGTAACACTCACAAGGCAATTAAAAGTCCCTCCTTGTCAGCAACTAGTATCTTGAGGGCGATTTGGTTCCGGACAGAACTACACACACACACACACACACACACACACACTCACATACCATCTCTTACACACACAACCCCACCCACCCACTGAGCTTCCTCTGCGGCACCATCAGAAAGGTTCGAGCAGCGGTTCTCAACCTGTGGGTCGCGACCCCTTTGGGGGGGGTCCATCGACCCCACCACAGGGGTCACCTAAGACCCTCGGAAAACACAGATATTTACATTACGATTCACAAAAGTAGCAAAGTTACAGTTATGAAGTAGCAACAAAAATAATTTTATGGTTGGGGGTCACCACAGCATGGGGAACTGTATTAAAGGGCCGCGGCATTAGGAAGGTTGAGAACCACTGGGTTAGAGGACCTTTTCAGGAGCTAACACGCCCCGAGAAAGGGTGAGAGCGGGCCTCCTTCCGCACCAAACCGGGGGAAGAAAACCCACTTCATCACTGGAAATGAAGGTGCCGGAAAGAACAGCGTGGGGCTCGGTAACCGGTCCGTCCGCCGGCCGCTCGGAGGACCAGCCCGCCAGCTCGCAGCGCACAGCTCGGAGCCGGCTGGCCGGGGTTCTACTTACCCTGCAGGCATTTTTCTTATTTCAAAGTTTCTATTAACTCCCCACTGATGTGCCCTCAAAGAATTTTTAAGGGCTTGGAAACACATAAATAAAATAATCTTCGTTGGACCAGCACACAGCCCAATGAAAGCCTTTTCCACCCGTGGTCATGGGGATAAAAGCTTCGGGCCCTGCCCTCTCTCCTATCAGCCCTCCGAAGCCTTCGGAGGGACCCAAGTCGTCCAACCTCCCTCCCGTGGCTCTCCCTCGCGCCCTCCACGCCAGCCCCGGCCACGGACAGGGTGAGGCAGGCCCGCCCCCTGGACTCGGGGCTGCAGGAGACATTCCTGACTCCAGGCCTGCCCTCCGGAGCCTTCCAAAAATACCCAGTTAATCATGTTTGTCAAAACCCAGTCTGCACAGTTAAAGATGAGGAAGCTCCGGCCAACTGGCCTACTGGAGGGGGCGTTGGGGGGGAGGGTAGAGGAGGAGAAATCTGACCCAACCACATCAAATAGCCAGAAACAGGAAAATGAAGGCGCCTGTGCCAGTGCAGGCAGTGCAGGCACCTCGGCCATCCATCACATGGGCGGGGCCTGCCCCCTGTGCTGTGCTCCTGTCCTCAGCCTCCCACCGTAAGGAGCATCTCCTGCCCCCCCTCCGGGCCCGAAAGATGGGGTGCCGGCGATAGGACAATGACGCTGCCACCCTAAGCAAACATCGTCACTTCCGCACGCCAGGAAAGACATCATCCAACACAGTGGTTCTCAACCTTTACTACAGCTCCTCATGTTGTGGTAATCCCCAACCATACTTCATAACTGTAATTTTGCTATTGTTATGAATTATAATGTAAATACCTGTGTTTTCCGATGGTCTTAGGTGACCCCTGTGAAAGTGTCGTTTGACCCCAAAGGGGTCTCGACCCACAGGTTGAGAACCACTGATCTAACACCACTTGGCATTGAAACAGCCCCAGCATCTTGCTCGGAGTTATTCTTCATCACATCTGGGCCTCCCGCTCTGAACCTAAAGATGTTCACCTCTCAGAGAAGAGACTGGCCAGATGGTAACAATTGCTTCCCACTCACACAACTGGATCTTTCTACCTGTCCGCGGTCCCCAGCCCGCCCAAGGCCTCCAGAGCTGGGGCCCCATGAGCCCGGGAGAGTGAACCAGGCGAGCACTAATCGTGCCATGTCTCCTTCTCTATCGCCGGTTTCCCTGACTGGGGCCTGTCACAGCTGGGGAAATAAAGCGGGACAAAGATGCACCGGAGCTCTGCAGAGATGGTCAAGCATCCTCTAAAGCCACAGTTCCCGGATGCATCGTTGGGTCCTATAAAGAGTTGTCTAGATCCTCTCTAGGCCTCTGGATGGGCATCTGAATTCTCCAAGAGGCCACTGCTCAGGCAGAACCCCTGCGCATCGCTTAGCCTCACTCGCGTGATGAGTAACTGAAACTGTAGTGCATTCCATGTCTCATCCAGGCCCGGAGGAGAACTGACCAGCAGCGCCCCTGCTCTGTGTCAAACTCCTCCAGGGTCACTCAGCTCCTGGGCAGCCTCCTCCCTCCTCCCGAAAAGCACGAAGCGATGGTATCTGCAGAACGCCGGGAGCTCTGAGAGGGACGCACCGAGCTAAGACAAAGGCCCGCTGTGTAAAAACAGCGGCTCTGAACCTGTCACAGAGTCATCGGCAACACGCAGGCGCCGGGCCCCACGCCCAGTGTGCTGTGGGCTCTCCCTGCCTCTCCCAAGACAGGGACGGGGCGACCCCGTCACAGAAAGGCTGCCCGCCCCCCACCCGCCACGTGGAACACAGACCACACAGGTCCAAGTCAATGAGTCGGTTACACGGGCCTGATCAACGCAGGATCCTCCTGAGGCGAAGAACCCCCTAAACTGGAAAGGCCCAGGCCCAGGGATAAAGCCTGGGGAAGGCTTGCATTCCTGAGGGGGCCCCAAGTCCACCCACAGGCTATACCGAGGGAGTGGCCACGAGAAAGGGACCGTCTCCCATTGGATGCAGATGCTGTGATGACTGATCCCAATGCAGAGGCACTCAAAAGCAGCACCCAATTCCGAGAACTTCTGGTCACGTGTCCGTTCCCCACCAACAGACACACACAATAAAAACGTACATCGATGGGCAGAAATGCCGCAGTCCAGCGCGCAGGCTCTCAACCTCCTCCCAAAGGTACGACTCCAAACGACCAGCTGCCTGTACTGCCCGTGTTTCCTCATCCGGAAAGAGCGTGCCACACACACACACACACACACACACACACTGGCATCCACCTGTATAACGTCGGTACAGGGCTGGGCTCGGTAACCACTCAGTAAACGGCAGTTGTTTTAAATTTTGAGACAGGCAGAGTCGGTGTCCTTTTCACCCATTAAAAATGGGTCTTCTCTTGTGGAAACCGGTTTGGCTCAGTGGATAGAGCATCAGCCTGGAGACTGAAAGGTCCCAGGTTCGATTGCAGTCAAGGGCATGTGCCTTGGTTGCGGGCACATCCCCAGTAGGAGGTGTGCAGGAGGCAACTGATAGATGTTTCTCTCTCATTGATGTTTCTGACTCTCTATCCCTCTCCCTTCCTCTCTGTAAAAAATCAATAAAATATATATTTTTTTAAAAATGGGTCTTCTCACTCACTGGGCTGGCAGGGGGACCTTGTCATGTTTGCCTTGCCATCGGATGCCCACCCCTGCTGCATCCTCCCTTCCCTTCCTTATCTTTCCTAGCTTCCCGGAAAACCTACCTATCCTAAAAAGGCGGGACAGGGAAGTCTTCATCTGTGGAAAACCTGGAAATGTTCAGTCCAACTCATTTACAAATAAGAGGGCAGGTCCAGAAATAAGGTCCCAGTTTGCACACCCAGCAAGTGACCTACCAAGAACAGAACCCAGACTCTGGTGTGGTGGGGCTACTCTACTCCCCCTCCCAAAAATCCTCCCCCATCTCATCCCCCACCCAACTTTCCGCACGTTCTACAGTACATCAGGAATAGTATCAAAATGGCCCCTGTCTTCTCTCTAATGGTCAAGGCAACTGACGAACCCTCTCAACAGGGGCTGCCATACAGTGGAAATCAGAAGAATCGTGCATGAGGAGAAAGGCAGATATCACTACATTACAAGGTCAGAGATCAAGCTGCTCAGTCAACGGAACCTGCTTACCTCCAAGAGCAGTGCTACAACCCATGAGTATGGGGACTAGGTTTCCATATGACACCTAGACTTAATATGACACCTAGACTGCATATGACACCTAGACTGCATATGACACCTAGACTGCATGGACAAGAAACCAATATGGAATCATGTCCTTCAGCTCCACCCCCGGCCTGAGAACAGAAACCCCCCCGGGGCAGGACCAGGGCTGAGTGGCTGAGACCAGGAGACCTTCTGCAGGTGTCCTCACTCGACCGGCTGGTCTGCTCTGGCTCCTGGTCCACATGTCCCCGGGGGGCAGCTGTGTCAGCCCGTTCCGGGAAGGGCCCTACAACTCCCTTCCCATGAGGCCCACAGGCCCCTGGAGGACGGGAAAGTGGCTATCAGCAGATGGCATCGCCGATCGCCCTCTCTCCCGGTGAGTCTCCGGCCTGCAACCCACTGTCCTTCGATGGACAGAACACCTTGCCAATCCTCCCTTACCGCTGTTCCAAATTCCAACACGCAACACCACGACTCGGTTCAAGACGAGCACAGCTTTCCCATCTGCTTTTCCACCTGCTAATGGCCTGTGATCTGTCTGACGCTGACCCAACCTCCCCCATTAGACTGAGGTTGGCTCCGGGTTGAGAAACACTCTCCCACCAACCGTATGAACCGTATGTGATCCTCCAAGACGAACAATTACACCTGAGTCACCCAGTAAGTGGGAGCAGGAGGAAATTACCTAATTAACCATAGAACTAAAAACCCCAGATCCCTTCAGATACCATCGCGGCATTACGTTAGGAAGGAAGCACACCTGAGCAGGAGTCCTCTGAACTCCTTGGAACCCTCTGGAATCCAGAGTCTGGATTTTAATACTTTGGCTCAGCTTATGACCACCACCACATCACTGCCCAGTCCTGGCAGAGCGGAAACCTCACCCTTCTCGTTCGCCCTCCCCAAGCTGACTGCTAACATCTTTGAGAAAGACAAGGTCTCCCCCAATCTCCAAGAAGAGAATACTCTTGTAAAGCCCCCCGAGTCTGCAGAAACGTCCACCTCTACAAGCTGGACTCTAGCCCCAGCTCAGCTTCAAGGAGCTGTGTGCCCTTCACCTCTCAGTCCAGTTCCCGATGTGAAAACAAGGAGGGTAACTAAAACCAGGTATCTGGCCCCTTTCAGCCACAAGACTCTGCCGTGGCATTGCCACACGCACCGCATCGCCTGCCGGCTTCACACAGCCAGAAAGGCCAGGGACCCCCAGAAGCCAGCAGAGGAAGGAGAGGTGAGCAATCATGGCTGTGCAACCTTCCTAGATAAAGATCATTCCAGAGCAACTCGGCCTCCACCCAGGGCCACCCAGAGCTGGGCGTGGCTGTCTGTGGCCGTCACTGAAGACGCGGGAAGACCTGGTCCGGGGCGGTGGTCGGCAATGCCAATGACCTTTTGGACCCTGGCGTGTCCCCAGGGCCGGACACACTGGCCCTCTCCCTAGAGCCGCCTCCTTTTGTGTCTTGGACACAAAGACCAGCCCACGTCCCTCTTCTGGCTTCGGGTGAAAACCAAGGTAGGTTCACGTTGGAATCTCTTTCTGGTGCCATGACAGGGACCCCTCATCACTGGGCGGCCATAGCCAAGACGGTCACCATCCCCATGTCCTTCTTTTCGCCATCACAAAGGGTCTTTTTAGCTCCCCCCACTGGGGGCACAGAGCATCCTGGGCTCGGGAGTGCGGCCGGGTCCTCACCTAGGCTGCACCGCTCGCTGGTCTGCTCCCTCGCCTGTCAAAAAGGCAGCTCTCAATTGAAGGTCTACCTCCCCAGACTGCTTTGAGGCAAAAAGAAATAATCCCCATAAAATCCTTAGGCCCATGCTGGGCACCAAGCTGTCAATAAATGTTAACCATCATTATTCCTTTTTGAATATAATTAATTAAATAAGTAAAAAACTTTAAGGCCTCCAAAAAATTACAGCCAAGCTTTGCAAGGATAGGAATTTCCCTCCATCCCAGCCGCCAGTCACACTTCTCCAGCTCCTCCATGGCCTGCCCAGCGCCCAGGGTCCCCATCTGTCCCCTCAGAGCAGCCCCGGTTCCTCATGAGAGAGAGTGTTTGTGAGCTCCCGAGATTCCTTCCGGTCCGCACGACACACCCCATCTCTGCCCTTTCTGCTCGCCCACGGGGCAGAGGAGGAGAGCAATGGGCGACGCCGATTTGTGAAAAACCAGGTTGGAATCCCGGTAGGCAGATCCTGCTTTCACTGGCCTGGAGCTGAGGCTTTTGTTTTCTAGAAGCTTCCAGGTGAGGGCAACTTGCAGCCCGGGGGTCAGCACCCCTGGGCAACGGGAATGTAACTGAGGGGTGTCCATCCAATTACAGCAATGGAGGTGGGGGGGGGGGGAGAGACTTAACACGACTGCTTTATTTTTACGGGCAATCTTTATATCATCTCTGGCAAACAAAAGCTCCATTCTGCCGTCTTGCCCAACACAGCTGGCACATGCCGCATCCAAGGTTTTAAAAGTCTGGCGGGTCTTCAGAAAGTTAAACATAGAGCTATCCTATGACTCAGCAATCCCGCTCATTGGTGGATACCTGGCGAAATAAAACCACAGGCCCATACAAAAGCCGAGGAGCGGATAAACACAATGCGGTACACTCATAAGTGGAGTAATATTCAGCCACACAAAAGCAATGGAGAACTGCTACCTGCTAACAACATGTGGATGAACCCTGAAAGCATTAAGCACTGGGAAGGCAGCCAGGCACGAGAGGCCGTGAGTCTGACCATCCCATGTGTACGCAATGTCAAGAAGAGGCCTGTCCATGGTGACGGCCAGGGGCCGTGGGGGAAGGGAGAAATGGGGATTGGCCGGGGTTCTCTTTGGGGCGTCATGGAAAGGGAGGAGAATGAGACAGTGCTGATAAGCACACGTCTCCTGAGCACACGAGAAATCACTAAATTACACACTTGAATTACACACTTGAAGTAAGAGAATTGTATGGTTTGTAAATAGCTATTGTTTCCAAAAAAGGAAGCTGAGGTTTGACAACAGCCTGAGCAGCAGGAGGTGTGAGCCCCCTCTCGATGAGTCGCCCCAACCTGCAGACACCACGTGCTGAGTCCCGAGTGGCACGACCCACACACGCATCTCCAGGTTCAGGTGTCCTCTGAGGACCCGCACCAGGTAGGCACCCAACGCAGGGTGCAAGCAGGAGACAGCACCCGGCAAAAGGCACTTCTAGAGCGTGTTCGCTCATGAAGACACACTCCCAGGCCCCGCCCCGAAGAGTCTGGTTCAGTCCACGGGGTGGGGAGAGGACCCAGAAAAATCTCCGTCGGGAGCCAGGTAGGAAGGTCCCCTGCACAAGGGCTGGGAAGCGCACGGAGGAGATAACCAAGCACCACGTCATTGCAGAACCAGAGTTTATTCTTCCGAGAGGCCTCCAGGGGCCTGGAGTCCGCCTCAGGCTCCTCCAACCACCCCCCCTCCCTCACCCCACCTTCCTGGGTCCCGGGACTTCCTCTCCTCGCGGCTCCAAGCCCTTGGCAGGGCCCGGGCCATCTGGGCGCCCGGCAGCGTCGCTCCCGAAGGCCTTGCTGGGCAGGCTGCGCCTCTTTTCCTTCCAAAAATGCGAGCCCCGCGCCAGGGCGATTGGCAGGAAACTGGAACCCGAACCCAGGCATCCCTCCGCCCCCAGATTCTCACCTCCAGCTCCAACAAAGGTCTCTTTGTGGGGTTTGGGTGTCTCCCCGAGGGCACGTTTCCCTCCCCGGGCTGGGAGAGGAGGCGCGGGCGGGGTGCGGAATGAAATCTATGCCGCCTTCGTGCGTTTCCTGCTCTCCTCTCCTCTCCGCTTGCCCAATCCCAGCGCCCGGGGCACCGGCGGGCTGCCTTCCCCTGGGCCTGGCCGGGGAGGCCGGGAGGGAGCGGGCGCGGGCGGACCCGGCCCAGCGCGCCCTCTGCCCTCGGAATCCCAGGCCGGACCCACGGCGGCCGGCTCTGCGTCCTCCCCATCCTGCCCATCCTTCCCGTGCCACAGGGCCACAGTGCCACAGTGCCGGTGCCACAGGCCTGCGGGAACAGCGGGCTCTTGTTCAGACATGCTCGTGGCCGGGAGGCGCCTCTGGAAAGACGTGTGCGGGAACGCAGAGGCTGGTCTCTGGGCGGCCGCAGTGGGCACCCTGGCCTGACCCAGCCCTCTGCTGTGGGCTCACCACCTTCTTTTTTTTAATATTTCTTTATTGATTTCAGAGAGGAGGAGAGAGGGAAAGAAAGATAGAAACATTGATGATGAGAGAGAATCACTGATCAGCTGCCTCCTGCACGTCCCCCAGTGGGGATCAAGCCTGCAACCCGGGCACGTGCCTCGGACTGGAATGGAACCTGGGACTCTTCAGTCTGCAGGCTGATGCTCTATCCACTGAGCCAAACCGGCCAGGGTAAGGGCTCACCGCCTTCATGGTGAGGCCTCCGTGGGCTCAGAGGCAGAATCCATACTCAACGGGGCGGGAGGGGGCGGGGAAGTGAGAGCCTGAGTCTGGGTTAGCACAGCCTCATAGCCCCTCTCCCCTAAAACACCTTCCCAAAACACACAAGGGAGGGAGTGGGCTGTGGCTGAGCAGATAGATGGACAAGAGGTCTCCCCAGGAAGAAAGGTGACTGGCTGCTCACACCAACTTTGCCCCAGATGTAATGCGGCCCTGGCTGGGTGACAGGCACCACCCCAAAGAGCCTGGTCCCCCAAGAGCCGTCACTGCCCCTGCAGCCGGCGCCCCCTGGCAGTGGGAGAGAGGTCCCTGTGGCTCTTCTTACCCTGGAGGAGCCCCCGGCCTTGGGAACCACTCAGGAGCCTGGGGTACATCCTCACAGCGCACACAGGTTGTGTACCCCATTAGCAGTATCTCCGTAGCACCCCCACTTCCCAGACAGGGGGACTGAGTGCCCAGGGTGCTGAGAGAAGCAGGTGGCCGCAGCTCTGAGACCCCCAATTTGGCAGGGACCCCAGGGCCTGCGGGTTCCTGAGGCAAGCCACCGTGCTCCCCTGCATGGGGGAGTTCCAGGAAGGAAGAGGCAGCTTTGGGGTTCAGACTCAGAGTGACAGAAAGCCTGCCTCGTAACGCTGTTTTCCCCCAGAGGTTCCCAGCAAACTTTGCCCTCTGTGACACTCCAAACTACCCACTAAGGTAAGAGAGTCTTCCCACTTTAAAGCAGAGACACAGACTTGGCCACAAACAGCTGACAACTGAATTTCTAACGTCCTTTCAGATGCTCAGAATGGGTTTTCGCCCCCAAAAATTTAAGGGATGGGAATGCCATGGCCGGGAAAAGGGGGGAGGGGGGAGTTTTGCAAACCTGAACTGCGCTGAGATTTAATGGATGGAATTTAAAAGTGATCCCTGGAGTCTCACCACTACGCTATATACCTAAAACGAATACAAAATAATACTAACTGTAAACTGACTATACACTGTAATCTTAACATCTTTTTCATTATAATTAAAAAAAAAACTGCCAAGACCGGTTTGGTTCAGTGGACAGAGCGTCTGCTTGTGGACTGAAAGGTCCCAGGTTCGATTCCGGTCGGGGGCATGTGCCTTGCTTGCGGGCACATCTCCACTATGGGGCATGCAGGAGGCGGCTGATCAATGTCTCTCTCTCTCATCGATGTTTCTGACTTTCTATCTCTCTCCCTTCCTCTCTGTAAAAAAAAATTAATAAAATATATATTTAAAAAAATAAGTAAAAATAAGGGAGAGGGGAGTTACCCTTTGAGCAACAGGAAAAAGTTAATAAATCTATGTGTCATCGGAGTTACTCTGGGGGTGTGCGGGGCAACCAGGAATAAAACCCTCCAGTCCCCACCGCTGTGTGTCCGAGTCTGTGGAGAAACAGCGGTGTGTGCGCCACGTGCAGGAGTCCTGAGAGGCAGGCAATTGTCTTTACGTTATTAACAGTAATGGGAACACACGACCAGGAATAATCATTTCTGCATCTCATGCCAACCCGACTTTCATTTCCCTGTGTGAGCCGCTGGGCATCAAAGCCCGCAGATTCCCAGAAATGCTCAGGGAAGGAAGGAGGCAGGAGAGAAGAAAGCCCAGCCTGCTGCCCACCACCAGCCCCCCTCAACCCGGTCCTTTAGCAAACATCTCTCTAAATAAATAATGAGAAAACTCAATTTGCAAAATATTCCACTGCGCTTAGGAGAGCAGAAACAACCCCCCCCCCCGCCCCCAAAAAAAGAATCATCTCAAAAAGAAAAAATGTTAGACCTCATCTCCCCGATTCATCTACAACTCGGTCCAAATTAAATGAAATGTTATCACGCCGCTGTGTTTTAAAACAGTGTCCAAGAAGGTAGGAAAGGTTACCCACGGCAAGCAATGACTGCCGTCCTCACCATAGCAACGCGCGGGTGTATAATATGGTCTACCTGCATCAAAGGCTTGCAAAGACACTCGAGGCAAGTCTAGCGCTACCTCCCCGCCTGGAGCCGAAGCCGGAAACTCGCGCGCTCATGTCAATGAAACGCTTCCAATTACATTACATGCCACAATTATTAGCATCGGCTATCAATTTTTTCTCTTCCTATTCAGGTAGGAATATAAAGGGGAAGTGAATTAAGGCAGTTTCTAGGACACAGACAACACCCAGCTCGCGACTTCCAAAAGTGCTTGGGTGTGGGTTTTTTTTTGTTGTTTTTTTTTTGTAAATGGTTAACCCAGTGGTTCTCAACCTGTGGGTCGCGACCCCTTTGGGGGTCGAACGACCCTTTCACAGGGGTCGCCTAAGACCATCAGAAAACACATATTTCCCATTGTCTTAGGAACCAACACATCGCTCCTCGGTGTAGCAAAGTGTAGCAATGTAGTTTACTGTTGTCATAGGAAGACTGTTACCCATGCTACACCACGATTCAAGACAAAATTTCATTTGTCATTAGAAATAAATATTTCACAATATATAATTACATATTGTTTTTGTGGTTAATCCTTATGCTTTAATGATGTTCAATTTGTAACAACGAAAATATATCCTGCCTATCAGATATTTACATTACAGTTCATAACAGTAGCAAAATGACAGTGATGAAGTAGCAATGAAAATAATTTTATGGTTGGGGGTCACCACCCCATGAAGAGCTGTCTTAAAGGGTCGCGGCCTTAGGAAGGTTGAGAACCACTGGGTTAACCCCAGAAGCAGAGACAGGAGGGAGGGGTCGTGAAGGGGAGCCACCACTGCGGATGCTGGACCTTCGCCTGGGTCAGGTGCATCCAGGGGAGAGGTACCCAGTGGTTCCTGAGAAAGCTGTGCCACTCATGCCAGACAGAGAAGCTCCAGCAGAGCGCAGGCCCAGACCCACACTGGACCGTGGAGCGAAGATGAGACGCTTCTGCTCTAGAGGGAGGGACAGGGGTACCCAGGTCCAACTGCCCACCCGCAAAAGCATCCCCATCTGCCTTCAAGGTCTACACCGGGATTATGAGAGAGAGGCCCAACTCTATTCCTCACAGCAGCCTCCCCGTTTCCATGTCAACGAGGCCACCACAGAGAAGACTGGGCCTCGATTCAAGCCCCGGGAAGCCACTTCATAGTCCTGTGTCCTTGGGCAGGTCCCCTAACTTTCTTCAGTTTTCTTCTCATCTGGGTAAAGCTCCTGTCAGCATCCAGAATGTTCTAGAAACTGGTTCCTAGGGAGAGCTTAACAAACATCTTTCTTTGTCTAGTGCTATTAAGGAAGGTTCTTTCTGTAATTATCATGGAATAAACAAAGTATAAGTTCTTACACACAAAAGAACCACGAGAGAACCTCAAAAATGCAATTCGTTTGGCTGTGGTTAGAGTGGACTGAAGGGTCTTGGGTTCAATTCCCAGTCACGAGCACATGCCATGTTTGCAGGTTTCCCAAGGCCCAGTAGGGGTTCATGTGGGAGGCAACCAATTGATGTCTCTCTCACATGGATGTTCATTCTCTCTCTCCCTCTCCTCCTTCCCTCTCCCCTTCCTCTCTCCCTTCTACTCTCTCTAGAAGTCAATAGAAAAAAAAATACCCTTAAGGTAAGAATTACAACATAATAGTAAGAAAATGTGCCTGTTCCCTTCCTTACCATGCACGCTATGGAATAATGCCATCCCGTTACATTGGCACCAATGAGAATGCCAAGGCTCACGCCTAGTAGACCAGAAGGACCTAGAGGAAGAATTAATGCGAAGGCAGATAGGCTGGCCCTCATCATTGTTTGTCTTTCTTCATCAATGGAAGAAAGACAAAAGCATTCCTCAGGCCAAGATGTGTGGTACATAAGACAGAAGGATTCGCAGTTCTGGTCACATGATTCTGCCTAGTGTTTTCTTTCTCAATAGGTAAACTGGTGGGTCGTGTGCAGCTGGCCGATCCGCGCGATGACTCCTATCTCAAATGTTGCTCATATTTCAAAGCAAAAATCCCTTGCTCAACGGCTCGTATCTCAAAAATCTTGTATGTTAGGGCACTCGTATCTCGAGGTACCACTGTACATCCCTACAGGCGGGGAGTATTATCTAGGCATCCCCAAAGCAATGAACACACTGCACACCCTAAATAAATATTTGTTTCTGATGATGAAGTACTGTTATTGTCTTAAAAACACACACACAAGATATAGTGTTATTTCATTGCATTACTGCAACAATCCTTTGAAGAAGGTATTTTTTATTAAACCTATTTCACGAACAGGAAAACTGAGGTGTAGGCCAGTACTTGCTCAAGGTCACACAAAGTCACAAAACAACTAAGCCATCCGGAGATCTCTCTGACTCCAGAGGCAAGATCGTAAGCACTCCCTATTCTCGATACTCCCCCCTCAGAATATCATGCGCATCTAAAACAGGCCCTGCATAAACATTCGGTAAATATTTCCTAGATGCAAACACAAAAGGAATGGGCAACGCGGGCTGTCGCTTCCAGGGCTCACAAAACCTCCACTCAACCCTCGCTGAGAAAGCTTCACCTTCGCCTGACAAACTATGCGAGCAATTCCTCCCTGCAGACATTTGGGGGGGGGAAGGAATTCAGTGCATGTCTTCAACCACCAATTTCTGCGAGAGAAAGCCCAGGAGCAAAATCAGCGACAGAAAACTGGCTGGATCTGCCCCGGTCCAGGTATTGAGCAAGGCTGAACGAGAAGCTTCCACACCAGGGACCTAGCATCCCCACAGGCCAGGAGGGAGCAAGAGAATCAGTGCAGACCTGGGAGGAGGGCTTCCTGAACACGGCACCTTCTCCAAACCTTCCCGGGGAGGAGTGGGGGCCCCCAGAAAGGGAGGTAACGGGGAAACCGCTCCACTGCACCCTCTTAACCGCAGCCCTCGCCTCGCTCCACCAGAGAGAAAACACCAAGCGCAACCACAGCGACTTGTAAGTGTGCAGGCCGATTATAGCTTTGCTTTCAAAAGAGCTCTGATTGATCTTTTTTGATAGACCTGAAATAAATTAAACTAGATTGACTCACTTGAGAATGGACTCTAATCCCTTAGTCAGATCCCGGAGAACTCAAACCAAACCAGCTGTTAATTTAGGCTTTATAAGATAAAGCATGAGAAATCCAAGTTGATGTACCCCAGAGCAAAGCTTGCATCATCTCTGTAAGCAATCAACTCGCTGCCTCTTTCAGGAACTAATCAGGTCTTGGGGTGAGTATGTGCCAAGCCTGCTCTCTGCGAGTGAAACTCGCTCAAAGGGGAAAGAGGAGAGGCGAGAGGGGAAGAGAGGACCCCCGAAACACGGACTGACTCACTCACTCCCCAAGCAAGCCAGAACCTGCCCCAGACAGTGCCGTGTGGCTTTCGGTGCGTCATCCGTCCCCTGCCCTGCCATCTGTGGCGCCTTCACCAGAGCCTACCCACCAAGCGAGAGGAAGCAGCGGATGCTCCTTTCTTGCTTTTTAAAAATGGGAGTTTGTTGGGGGAGGGGTGTCAGAATTACCCAGAAAATATTCCCCCCCTAACATTTTTTTATGCCCTCATTTGTGAAGACCACACTGCACCCTTCCCTTCATCCTGGCTTCTGGGTGCCTTTGAATTGAATGTAGAAATCCCAATACTTCCAAGTGGCAGCTGCTATGGCACTAATAGAGTTAATAAACACACACATACACACACACACATGCACACACACACGCACACTCACATACACACACTGCAGCTCAGCTCTGCTCACCACCAGGCAGCCCTCCCCCACTTCCACCAGCACTTTGGGTGAAGGTGAGCGTTCCCATCTAGGGGACCCCACCCCGACCTCACCCCCCGGAGGTCCCAACGCGGTGCCTTTCCCCCCTGAAAGAACCAAGCTGCCAGCCTCGTGCGCCCAAACAATGCCGTTCCCCCGAACACTCTGTTTACCGAACATAAGGGGATCAAGAACCGAAATCCAATTTAAGGAATTACGGTGCCTTCAGACTGTTTTTCCTCACCGATGAAAAAAGACAGGCGTGTTGTTTCTGGAATTGGGCCAGAAGAAACGGATCCTTGTAGTAATACAAGAAAAAGGAAAAGAAATCAATGCGTGTGTTTATATATGTGTTGGGGGGAGGGGATTGCTAAAATGAGTTAAAGAAGTGAGGGGCAAATGAATCCGGGTTCTTTCTAAGGAAGAACCCTGACGTTTATCGCAAAAGCCCTATGTGGATCTCTCTCTGTCAGACAAGGAGAATCCAGTCCATCGCTCGTCGCTTCTGAGAAGCAAAGGAGATTTAATCAGAAACGACACGATAAAAATCCACCGAAGTCTACCCGCTGGCCTTCACTAGCAGCCCAACGAACCAAGGCCCCCAGGGCCAGTCAGAACCGGCTAGGACAGGGGTTCTCAACCTTTCTAATGCTGCGACCATTTAATACAGTTCCTCCTGTTGTGTGTAAATATCTGTGTTTTCTGATGGTCTTAGGCGACCCTGCTAGTGGTTCTCAACCTGTGGGTCACTGCTGTAGAGCCTAAGACCATCAGAAAACAGGTCACGACCCACAGGTTGAGAACCGCTGGGCTAGGAGCACATTCCCCTTTAAATAAAAGGAGCCACGGCCACTGGGTGCTGGCCTGTGTTGGGCCTATATGTGTCTTACTCCACTGGATCCTCTGACATCGGTTTATCCCCATTTCACAGTAAAACTGAGACTGGGGGGGTGAAAAAACTGGCCAAGGGCCCCCCAACCCCCCATCCACCTCCCTCCCTCCACACAACGAACGGATGTGATGTGAGCCACACGTGTGTCTGACAGCAGGGCCAGAGCTCTCATCCATCGGCCTGGAACGCTCCCTTTTTGCAGCAAAAACGTCAGATCCACGTAACACGGCACTGTGATGGCCCAGGACTGGTGTCACCATGGCTTCCACACGCTGGGGAGGGAGGCAGTTCACAGCTGAGCAAGCTGAGTGCCAGGGCAGCGAGCGCTCCGCACCCTGATCATCGGGGGGGCAGGCCCCGAAGCGCCCCAAGCTGCCAGCCTGTAACTGCAATTATTGAGCTTCTTCCTCTCCCTTAATTCTTCCCACGGCCAGACCCAAAAACGCAGTCCTCCCTGAGAAAAATGTCTCCCCTCACCGAGGGCCACCTGGGGAAGTAGTTTGGTTACTGGTGTTCTTTTTGGGGGGGCAGGGAAGTGGGGGGGGGGACAAAAGCGAGAAAACCACTAGATGAAGGATATTAAGTCGTTTCTGATGGGAACGAAATGATTCATCGCTGAGAGGAACTAACCAATGCAAAAGGCCCAGCATGCTCTGGCTAAGGCAGTGGTTCTCAACCTTCCTGAGGCCGCGACCCTTGCATGCAGTTCCTCATGTGGTGGTGACCCCCAACCATGAAATGTTGCTACTGTTATGCATCGTGATGTAAATATCTGCATTTTCCGATGGTCTTAGGCGACCCCTGTGAAAGGGTCGTTCGACCCCCAAAGGGGTTGGGACCCACAGGTTGAGAACCGCTGGGCTAAGGGCTCCTAGCTCCCCCAGGGTGCCCGGGACAGACTTCTGTGGCGTGGGGAGGAAAACGAAGGCACCGTCCACAGCCTAAGGCCACTGAGCAGCCACACATGTCTGGCCAATGCCCAAAAAATCCCATAGCTTTCTGATGCACAAAGCCTGCTGCAATACCAACCCGGCTTTTTAAAGGAGGGTCTGGGGGGGAGAGAGGGGGGCTGAGTGGGAGGTATCATCGCACTCCTCTATTGTTTTACTCCTCCCAAAGCTGAAGAGAAGGGAGCGAGGGTTTAAGACATGTCTGTGGACTGAGACGGCATTCTGGTCCCTCCTGTTTCACTCCAGCTCTTCCCATGCGGGCCTCTGAACGCAGAAGGAAGAGAGCCATGAAAACACCCAGACCTCCACGCCCTGTGCTGGAGTTTGGCCTTCTGCAGACGAGGGAGGTTTGAATGGCACCTTGTAGATCAGCGGTTCTCAGCCTTCCTAATGCCTCAACCCTTTAAGACAGCTCCTCATGTTGTGGTGACCCCCACAACCATAAAATGACTTCCGTTGCTACTTCATCACTGTACTTTTGCTACT
>PVJN01034325.1:0-22823 GCA_004026805.1 Lasiurus borealis | reverse complement strand
AGCCAGAATCTCTTTGTGGCAGAAAAAAGTACCAAGAGTTTGCTGTGTCAAAATCAGGAAGGTCCTCTAGTGTCAACAAGACTCAGTTGCAGACAGACCAACAACAAACTCTATTCTTTTTTCTAGAGGGACATGAAAAATGGATCCATTAAAATACTGTATTTCGCATTCTCCAAATAATTGAGCTTCCTGACAGGCATTCTTCTCGGAGCTGGAGAGGAAGCTTGACTCAGCGCAGCTTTGTGGACGGATGAGGTCTTGAGGCCCATGCCAAAGGCAGGATGGACTTGTGCAGGAGAGCAGGGGTGGTCCCAGGCCCTCCACTGTTTGGAGCATGTTGAGGCAGGGCAGGGAGGATGCAGAGAGGAAGAGAGTGGGAAGGTTGAATGAGAACTAACTGAAAGCCAAGGTCGCTGCTCCGATTCAGTTATTCCTTCCTGGAAAGAGAGCGTTTTTGTGCTTAACCTTGTGGCCTCAGGTTTCCAGGATGTTGCTGGCTCTCTGGACCTCGTTTATTTACCGGTTTCTAGGTCCAGGAACAGAGGGATGTGAGAGGAAATTACTCAAGTGGGACACAAAGAGAAACCAAAGGGCTTTTAAAATTCTGCTCATGCTTCCAGTGAAAATTATAATCAATTAAACAGATGCCATATTTTTATTGCCCATTACAACTTGAAAGTATATTTCATGAAGGTCCAGTTTTTTTCCTAAAAAGAATGTTACTTGGAGAATGCTGCAAATGGTAAAGCAAAGGGAGAAGAGCACATTTTAAACTTCTTGAAAACGTAGCTTCACTTTTCACAAGCCCATCTCTGAATGTATGCGAGATCTTCCTGGGAATTATCAAGATGGAAAGGACAAGGTCTCTGCATGGACTTGCACAGTCCTCTCCTGCCCCACATCAGATTCATCAGATCAAGTCAGGCTGTGTGTTAACTTGGTGCTTTATTATCACTTAGTGCATAGTCAGGGAACCATGAACAGAGAGTGAGCATAACCATGGGCCAGTGACTTAAGGGGCAGGAAGCTGGGGGACCTCTATGCTGTCCTTCATAAGACTGAGATGGATGGGTGTCAGAGCAAGAGGTGTGGTCTGGTGAAAGTCCTCTCTGAAGAGAATACCCATGTAATCTCTCAACATTTCCCCTGTGGACAAAGGGGCAGATTTGTACTAACCGAGAAACAGGGCTTAGTCCTTTCTACCAGGTGCCTCAGGAGATAGTAAAACCCCTGACCTTGGCATTTCTCGAGCTAACACTAGATGGCTATTACTGGAAAGCTACAGAAGGGACTCTGTGTTGCGTAGATGCCAGGACCAGATCAGAGTCTACAGTAAGTATTGACTCAGAGAAAGGCAGGGCACTAAAAGGACATTTCCCCAAGGAAGAAGGTTTTCTGTTATCAGCATTTCAAATTCCCAGCACAGGCTCATTCTGAAGAGGTCATAGCACATAAGCTCTGTTAACTTCCTGAGGGTGTGGACTTAATTTATTCCTTCTGGTGCTCCTTTCTAGGGAGTGACACATGTTGAATGAATGAGTGAATGGGTGAATGAATGAATATGTGTCTGCTCTGTAAGGTAGTGGGGTACCATATAACACAAGCATATGGGACAAGCAAATGAGTAGTGGGAAAAGGCTAAGTAAATACGTTGGGGCAAGGTTATGAAGGATTTCAAGGGCCAGATAGAAGAATTTGCACTTAATATGGCAAACTATTACATGCTCTAGTATAAGCATAGGAAATGGTCAGCTCATACTTCCAAATCTCCCCAGCACACACCTCAAAAATCTTCCTGCTCACACTCCATGTTTCCTCTACCTCTACTCTAAGTCTCCCGAGATCACACTCCGAGTCCTCTTGCTCAGGATGGTTATGAAGCATTTCTGTGGAGTCTTTTCAAGACTTAATCCTTGCTGGAACCAATTCAACATCCCATTAATCCAATTTCTCCAAGACCGTGGTAGAGATAGCTAACATCACCGAAGATTGATGCTCCCCTTCTAGCAGGCAGAGTTGTTGCTACAAAGGAGTGTTTTCTTTTAGGGACTCTATTTCCCAGCCTCTCTTGTGTCTAGAAAGGGATTATAAGACTAATTTCATCAACCAGATAATGAACAAACGAATATATTTCACTTCTGTGTTGTGATGCTTAAGAAGGAGGCATGGATTCTCCATTGTCTCTTTAATCATCCTCCAGCTGAATGAAGAGACCCTTGCTGGGTGAAAGGATCAAGATAGAAAGAGCCTGGGCCATGGAAGACTGCCCATGAATGCTTGCATTTGACGATGCCATGAATGGGAAATAAATGTCTATTGTGTGAAGCGACTGAAATGGCGAGGTTGTTCATCTCAGGAATGAGATTACCCCAACGCAGATAGGGACCCAGCTGGAATCACTTGGGGCTCCAAGAACAAACTCGGGATCAGGGAACATCTGAAAATGCCTAGCACAAAGGAGCTCAATAAATCAATCAAACCAACTAAATAAATCAGAATTCTCTGGGCTGTCAACCTTTTGGAGCCTCTGAGTAAGAGTTACCCATTCCCCTCAGAGGGATAAGGCCTAAAATCAGATCCTAACTTTAGAGAAAGTCATGATAAGGGAGAGTACGTGGGCCCCTCAGAGAGGGAGACGGGCACAGAGATGGGAATTTGAGACACAAAAGTTCAGATCCTTCCTGGAGAACCCTGCCTTTGTCAACAACCCCAGCTGCCTCACTGACCCTTGGCTGCCACTGAGGAGCCCATTGCAGTCCCCAACAGGTAGTGATCCCAATCCATGCCAGGCACTGAGAGGAGTTCATCTGAGGCCAGCAGACATCAGAAGTGTCATGGGGAGAAGAACTGGGAGGAGGGCATGAATATTAATACATCAAACTTATCATTCAGTAAAAAGAGACCAAAAAATGGACAAAGAACATGAAGTCCACAGAAAGATAAAAAAAAGAGATAAATACATTGTAAAGGTATGCAACCTCATTCCTAGATAAAGAAAAACAAGTTTAAACCACCCAACACCATTTTTCACCTTTGTGATTTGGCAAAGATTGAAAACTTTGGTATCACCTAGTGCAGTGGTCAGCAACCTGCGGCTCTGTGGACTAATGAGTTTGCCGACCACTGACCTAGTGTTGATAAAGGTAGGGGAGGAAATAGACCCTAGAGTCAGGGACTCTTAGTGGCAATTTGAACAAATGCAATCTTTTTAGATGGCAATTTGATGCATGTCACAATTATTAAGACACATTGCCATCTGACTTATCAAGTATACTCTTACATAGTCATCCAAAAATATATATTGGTAGAGTCCAAAGGTTCATGGAAATAAATATAAATATCCATGTACACACTCACCACACTGTGGGTATTGATTGCATGCACCAACCTGTTGACTCTCTGTTTCTAAACTGCCAAAACGGCATGAAAATAAAAGGCCGCAGCTTCACTTAAGCACCTGGTCAGAGCCACTCTGCCCCTCGCCCAGCAGCACCAGCCCTGTGTGCCAAGCAACATAGAGCTTTGGTGAAAGGCACCCTCTATGATGGTTGGAGAAGGCTTTCTGCATTCCGGAGATTCTCTCTTCAGAAAGGCAGCCCCACCAGAGAGCAACAGGAAAGTGGCAGTAAAGGGCAATCAGACTCAGGGCAAGATGAAGAGTAATTTAGCGAAATGGCTTCCAGGCTAGTAAGACATCTACCTGGCCGATTTGAGAACAAAAGGATAAACAGAAGCTTCAGCCAGCTTTGAACGTAAGTCAGTACTGAAAACTCCAGCACCCAAAAGCTGTCTCTCCATAACAGAGTGATTCTCACAGCTAAATCTCAACTTGCAGCTATAATTTAACAGAAGTTTTAACCTTAGGGGAAATTAATTTTTCCTTTTTGATTAAAAGCTCTTTCCGTTGTTTTAAATAAGATCATGCTAGCTTCTTTTCCAGCTAAACAGTAATTTCTCACTCCAATTAAAAAAACAACACCTTTTGCTAGCTCTGTACTTCTAATCTAAATATTGGGCATCTCCAACATCTCATGATCTCGCCAGGAGATCATGAGCCAGGAAATTAAACAAATTACTCCCTTGATGAGACTACCAGGTACCCTTCAGACCTTTATTTATTTATTTTTAATATGTTTCATTGATTTTTTTACAGAGAGGAAGGGAGAGGAATAGAGAGTTAGAAACATCGATCAGCTGCCTCCTGCACACCTCCTACTGGAGATGTGCCCGCAACCAAGGTACATGCCCTTGACCAGAATTGAAACTGGGACCTTTCAGTCCACAGGCCGATGCTCTATCCACTGAGCTAAACTGGCTAGGGTACCCTTCAGATCTTTAGATGGGAACTACACACATTAACCAGCGAGGGAGGAACTGGCTAGATGTGTAGATTAAGCAGTAAATTATCATAACAGATTTTTATCATTTGATGATATATTTTTCCTTAATTTTTTTATTTACTTAGACCTAACATCAGCATTTTATATGAACTCAGAGCCTACCGTGTACCTTTAACTCCCCAGTAAGAAGTCCCATTTAATTTCTTCCACAGAAAAAGTTCAGTGCTCTTAACTTCCATGAAGCTGGCCTTCGCACTTACAGACAAGCAGAGCAGCTGAGAACATGGCCCTTGAATTCAGGCGAGGCCTGGATTCAAGTCCTGGTTCTGCCATGAGTGAGCTGCTGTGGCTATGAACTAATGGCTTCACCTCTCTGTATCTTGGCCTCTTTCTCTGTGAAATTAACAATTCCTATCTTACAATGCCTAAACACAGCTTGAATTAAATGAAGTCACGCAGCTTCAACCATTCTTCAAAGTTCCTGGAATGTAATAAGGGCTGCCCCACCATTAACTTCTTCATTGTAATTAGAAGAAGACCCTGCCACTGATGACTCACCCTTAGGGGAGTTGCTTCCATCTTTATAAAATAAGGAATTATTTTTGCAACTTTAAAAAAAAAGTAAGGCAGTCAGACCAGGCCAGCTCCAAGTATCCCTTTTAGGTGACACCTAAGAGGTTACTGCTGAGCCCCTGGCAGTCGTCCTAGTCCTCTCATCCTGACTTCCATGGTAAGAAGTGTCTGCTGGAGCAATCAGGGTCTCACTTGAAAACACTGAAGAACTGCCTTCTCCAGCTGCCCTGTCCTGGACATGTAGTGAGTTCTCCGTCAGTAGAGGCATCCAAGGAGAAGCTTGACAACCACCTGCTGGGAATGGTATAGAAAACATTCAGATGTGAACAGGGGTCAGACTACATGAAGTATGGGGTCACTTTCAACCCAAGGGTCCCATACTTCCAAAAACATAGTCCCGTGCACTCAACTCCCCAGGGATTAGCTTGTGCTGTCGTCACCTAGGAAAGCGGTGAGTGAGTCAACCTGGGTCTATTTGTCTGTCAGGCAAAGGAAACATTTCTATCAACCAAAACCAAACCCAAATCCACATCTTACGGGCAGGAGGATGGTGACCAGATCGGATGTTTTGCCAAGTAAACCACTTGCCTGTCACTGGCGCCCCAGCTGCTTCACTCAGGAACTCAGGACGGAATTCTGGGCTTGGGACCGGGACAGTGGGAAAAAGGGCCAGCCTCAGAGCAGGGCAGTGAGAGGCCGAGTGAGACAGTGAGACAGTGGGTGAGAACTATAGCGGGCTGGGAGTTGCATCCACAAGAGATTCCCTCTCCTCAGAAATGCTAATGAAAGTTGGATTTCCTTATTTTATTGCCTAATTTTGTTTATCATTAGGGATTGGGCAGTGAGTCCTGGTGGGCAGTGGTGGGAGGGGATGGCACAAGAGGAAACCCATTGGCATCCTCAGTCAACACACACCAAGGCTTCACTCATCAACGTGCTGGCACCAAGGCCCCGGCACCAAATTTCCCTGCGGATATGGCCCTCGGGACACTCTCAGCACCGGTGGGTCTGAAACCTGCTTCTGCCCCTGCTGTTCCCACGGGAGGTTCTCTGGCTCTTACCCACCCGGGGCCCCCAAGCACTTTGCAACATGCCCTTAATGAATCCTTACTGCAGCTGCTTGCAGATACAGCTTCCTTTCCACCCGCGAGGAAGCAACCGGCAGCAGGGTGAGGTGACTTGTGCAGGGCTGCTCGTGGGTTTTCTCAGCCCATGTCCGTGGTATTGAATGTTGGGCAGAAGCAGTAGAATGAATACTGCCCTTGGAATTGACCACCCTGGGTTCAAATCCTACTCATCTGTGTGATCTTAGACACGTTTCTAAACCTCCCTGTGCTTCAGATTCCCTACTTATTAAATGGAATGGAAATAGAAAGCAACTCACAATTTTGCTGTAGGGATTAAAATAAAGTGCAGAGCTTAAAATAGCGTGTGGGTGTGGTAGATGTTGGGGAAAAGTAGCAGTTACTAGCATGGGTGCCCACATTACTCAGATGCCCTGGTATAGGAGAGACGAGGAGCTTTATGAATGAAAAGGAGCCCTCCTCCCTAAAGAGATGTGGCTCCCCATCCTGTGAGCTGCCTAGCATCCTGACTGGCTGCTCCCCAACCCTGCGTGCTGCTCCCTGCTCCCCCAGCAGACCTCGGTAGGGCAGTTCAAGGCCCAGCATCTTCCCAGAAAGGAGATATTTCAGGGCGAACAGGAAAGCAAGAGGAGCTAAAGGTTAGAGCTTTTGAGCTGCTAATTCCTGGGGAGAAGCTGCAGAGAAAAGGCTTCTTACGCTGCCTCCCCCTCCTGACAAATGCCTGTGGCTTCTGGCTGTCGCCTCTGCCAAGAGCCAGCCTGGGTGTGGGCTATATGTTCTCCCCTGAAAAATGGCCTAAGCACAGCCTTTCCAGAGATTAATAGTAGCCTGTGGGAGGATAGACAGTCCAGAAAACACTGTGCATCATCCCAGGCTCTGCTTCCCTACAGGCGGCCAGGGCCTGCCTCTGGGAAACCAGCCGACCCCCAGACTGCAGGGGCCGCCCTTCTGTAAGTGGCCCGCACAGACTCCAGAATGCAGATGGGTGCTTGGCCCGCTGGGTTCCCAATGCTCAGCCCATTGTTAACTGGTGGTCAGCCTGAGGCAGATGCTGCGCTGTACAAGTGCAGGGGAGAGGTGAGGGCGGGGATGGGAGAGGCTGTCCGTTTGCAGAGGTGAGCCCTGCAGATAAATGCCCAAGAAACCAGGAGGCAGCTCAGGAGTAAGAAAAGCCACGTAGGAGCTGAGAAGGAGGACACCTAACTGCAGAGATCCCAGAGGTCTCGCAGGGAGAGTGAGCTCTGGGCGTGGCAGAATTGGCAGGCTCTGGGAAGGAGTGGGAAGGCTCTCCAGGTTGCACGGACAAAGGGCAGGAATATACCAAAAGAAGGGCATGGGCCAGCTTGGCTGGGGTGTAGGCACTGAAAGGGGTGTGTGGGAGATGGTGCTCAATCAACTGGCAGCACCCAAATGCCAGGCTCAACCACGGGGCTCTTCACTAGGTAACAGGGAGAAGCCAGAGGTGGGGCTACCCTAGATCCAGGGATGCAGGCCATCTGCCGGATCCTGGTGAATTCAAATGCCGTCCCCTTGGCTTAATGACAATCCTGGGTTTCTGGGTGCTGGTCAGGTGACATGGGCAGAGGACGCTTGTATCAGGGGGAGACAACAGGCCCGCAGTGTGAGCTCCAGGGAACATACTTCTTCCCCCTGACCACCAGTTAACAATGGGCTGAGCATTGGGAACCCGTCATAATAACCTTCCCACCCCTCCAGTATGTGATGTGTGTGTGGGGGGGGGATGCCCACACCTGACCTGGCCAAGGCGCCACATGTGTGAGAGACAGCCATGCCTGGTGGTGTCTCCAGAGGGCCCAGAACTGGCAGAACCAGCTCTAACCTGCTCCCCTCTGTCCACGGTCAAGAGAAATGTGACAGGGTTTTCCTCACGTCCCCACTGGGCTGATTGGCCTGTACAGGTCTCTGTGGCAGACAGAGGCCTTGTGCCCTTGGCTACCAGACCCAAACGCCTGGTATGGGGCTCTTGTTTGCAGCAGGCTGGTGGCCTCTGGTCCCTCTGCTCACACTGAGGCTCATACTGAGCCTGACCCAGGGTGGGGCACGTGCTGTCAGGGCTCAGAAGGTCCACTCACAGCAGAAGCTGCTCTGTGCTTGGTAAGCAAAGCCTTTTCCCAGGTGACGTCATCTGGTCACCATTTGCAGGGCAGCATCTAGAAAGTGCTGATGGCTCTGGTCAGGGCTCTGGCTCCGCCTGCAGCACCCCTGGCAATAAGATGTCAGCCCACAGGCAACACCCACTGCTAGCCAGAGGGGCTCCTGCTGCATACTCCCCTTGAAACCCTACAGTGGCGGGTGACAGTCATTATAACCCCCTGTGCCCAAGCCCTGTTCTGGGGTCTGCAGTGGTCTGAACAGGTTACCCAACTGGAGGTAAGAACTGGGCCCTGGGCCGAGCTTAGAGACAACAAACAGTAGATCCTACCAGTTAGCCCTGACCTGGTAGCTCAGTTGGTTAGAGCATTGTCTGGATATCCCAAGGTTGTGGGTTTGATTCCTGGTCAGGGCACATACAAGAATCAATCAATGAATGTGTAATTATATAAGTGAAACAACAGATCTCCCTCTCTCTCTCTCTCTCTCTCTCTCTCTCTCTCTCTCTCTCTGTCTTCCTCTCTCCCTCTATCTTGGGTAAGGATTTAAAAAAGAAAGAAGGAAGGGAGGAAGGAAGAAGGGAAGGAAGGAAGGGTGGGAAGAGTGGGAAGGATGGGAATGAAGGGAGGGAGAAAGGGAGGGAGGAAAGGAAGGAAGAAGGGAGGGAGGGAGGAGGATGAAGGCGTTGGATGCCAGACTAAGAGCTGGGATTGTTGTGGTTTCTGTGGGATGCCACTGCTGGAGGCAGAGAAGTTGGACCTAAGAGGACCAGTTAGGAGGCTGTGGCAGCAGCCCAAGCAGGAACTCCGTTGAGATGAGGAGAGAGGTCATGGGTGTTCAGCTAAGGACACAGCTCTGGTTATCTGTGTGATTATTTTATTAACACGTGTCCTTCTCAGCCACATGAGACAGGAAGCAGGGCCAAGAAGCAGACCCAGGAGCCTGCCACCAGCCAGCATGGTGGCCCCATGGAGCGTAAACTGGACTAGATGGCACAGCCCAGCTCTGAAGTTCTGGGACTGGGAAATCTTGCCCAGTTGGGCTGCAGGGAACTTCCTTCCCCTTCTCTGGCCTGTGGGAAGAAAGATGAAGGTGACACATACAGGTGACACGGAACAGCAGGAGTGTCTGGTGTGGGGGTGTGCTGGGTGTCTTTCATTTGCTCCTCCTGACTCACTCTCCGCCCTTCTCCGTGCTGCTCTGGCCTTGAAGCGAATCCTTGGACAAACCTAGCTCACTTGTCTTCTGGTTCCATTTGGTCTTTGTACCAAGCAACTAATTTCCCCAGTGACAAGACTGTCATTTGTTATTCACAATAAGTTCTTTTTGAACATACTTGAGTTGGTGCTATTGAGTCCATTCACATTGTAGCCCCTAAATAGCTTCAGGATGGGGTTGTCACCTGAGAAGAAAATCAGAGAACGTTCAGCCCTAGTCCCTGTTCTCCAAAGAAGGCAGTAGGGCTAGAGGGATGGGGAGCATCCAGGTCGGTGAGGATATTGATGTGCTGGGAGGGGGTGCACCAGAGAGGGCATGGAAGTCCTGTGTCATATTCCACCTCCTTACTCTTCCCTATGCATATTTTCCATTGGCTATTCCTGGGTTTTCCCACTTTTCTGATAGGGATATATTCCAAGACACCCTGTCCCCCCCCGGGAATGCCTGAAACCACGAGTAGTACCAAACTTTATATGTACTGTGACATACATACCTATGACAGTTTAATTTGTAAATTAGGCACAGTGAGAGATTAGCAATAACTAATAATAAACTAAAACAATTATGACAATATATTTTAACTAGAGGCCAGGTACATGAAATTCATGCATGGGTAGGGTCCCTAGGACTGGCTGGTGATTAGGGCTGATGAGGTTCCCTGCCTCCCTGCCTCCCCACCTCTTCCTTCCCTCAGTTCCTCAGTGCCCCACTGCCACTGCTGGTCACCCACCGTGTTCCACACCATCCCCTGGTGGTCAGCACACTTTATAGCAATTGAACTCCTGTTCTCCCAGTCTAACTCCCGGAGAGACACTTTTCATATTAGCTTTTTATAAATATAGATAAAAGTTATGTGAATGTTCTCTCTCTCTCTCTCTCTCTCTCTCTCTCTCTCTCTCTCTATATATATATATATATATATATATATATATATATATATATATCTGCTTGTGCTGTATTCACACTCCTTCTGTGATGATGTGAGACAATAAAATGCCTAATGATGAGATTCAGGGAGGTGAGGGACTCTAGGCACTATGACATAGCCTCAGGCTGCTATAAGGGCTCTTGACTGGAGATTCAGCTGAAAAGTCTCTTTCACTTTATCCTCTTCACTTCCTCGCTCCCTCATTTTCTACAAGGTTTCATTCATCCATTTTCTCACATGTCTTTGGGTTTTATAGGCTTTCTTGCATCAATCACTATTCTATTTATTTCAACTGCATCTAAAAATCTTTATTTATCCTCTTTTCTCTCTTGACATCCATCTCTATTTGTGTGTCAATGGTGCTGAAAACTGAACAGATAACAAATTGCTTCAATTCAGAGCAGAGACCTTCTGCGAGTTTCTTCTTGCCTCTAAGGTATAGCAGGGCCTGTGTCGTTCTTATTTGTATTGTCTGTCTTATCACCTCGGTTTTTATGTAAGGATCCTGAGAAACAGCCCACAGCCTCCAGAGTCCATTTTCCTGCCAGCCCCTGGCTGCAGGGGCTTGGTGAATGGATGTAGAGAGATTGATGTCTCCTCTCCTCCCCGCTTCACAGCCCTGTGCAATTCCATCAGCCTGGGTACCAGCACAGCCAAAGGTGGCTTGAGTAGGCGTTACCCCTAAAAATGTCCATTGTCACCCCAAACAGAAATACACTAAATAAAAAGAACGCCATTTACCAAATACCAGCTTCAAACAAACCACTAGACATTCACTATTTGAACCACCAGTTTCTCAACTCAAGTTCTTCCTGCGTAGAAGCTCTGGACTGGCTCCTGGTCCAGGAAGATCTTCCTTCCATTCTCTGACTATTTATGCATTTACCAAAGATAAATCTCTTTTTGAGTAATGGTTAAGTGTCACGTCTCAGCTAGGAGCTAGTGACACGGAGAAGATGACCAGTCAGGCCTTGTCCTTGAGAAGTGATGGCCTGACAAAAGAGAAGGTCAAGTACACCAGTACATTTAAACTGAAAAATACATTTTAGTGAGCACATCCTGTGTGTCCAGGCTGTTTCAGGTATGGGGGCCATGGTGGAAAACAACAAACCAGCATGAAAATGGGAGAGAACCCCGACAGAAGCACTTACAGGGTGCGCCCACTGCTGCATGCAGGTCAGGCTTCCCAACGGAGTGGACTCCGAGGGGGAGTTCGGTGTGCCAGATGTTTATCTGGGATTAACACCCGTGGAAAAGCGGGGAGAGCCTGACTGGACAGAGGGAGAAGCCCAGCTGCAAAGCAAACCCAACAACAGCATCCGCCAAACCCACAGGAATCTGGAGCAAAAGAGCCCCATGTCAGAGGTGCCCTGTTTGGGGATCAAAATGACCAGGCCACGGTGGCCCACCTCGGTCAGTCATTGGATGTGGACCACAGCAGGAAGGGCGTGAGCTTGGGCAAGGGGGCTCTGTGCAGCTGAGGTGGTTTCTGGGGGGACTGTCAGTTGGGGCTGTCAGCCCTTCCTGCTGCAGGGCAACCAGCGAGAACCGGGGCCTTCAAAAAGGCTCCAAATTCTGGCAAGCATCTCTAGGTACAGGTGGTTCACTACCTGTCAAAGCAGCGTACGGCATCCGTGCAGCTCTGGGAACAGTGAGTTTTATTCTGCTTCCTTGTAACTCTCAGCCTAGCTCATCTCCCTAGTCTCCACGTGTCACAGCTGCCTCTTCCCCAGGATACCCTCCCGGTCTCAGCAGACAGCTCATGAGTCCACCCCCACGATCCTCAACCTTTCTCAGATGCCTGGTCTTCTGGCCCTCACGATCTGGAGGCAGCCCAGCATTTCACTGTCCCTCCTGCTGGGTGATGCTTGGAGCCTCACCTGACCCCCAGGCTGAGCTCACTCCTCTCCTGGGCAGCCTGGCTCCTCCCACAGCTGGCTGAGCCTGCATCTGGTCTCCAAGACCACGTCTTCATTGGACAGGCTGACCCTCACTCCTCCAGGGCCATGACGTGGGGACCTGGGGGAGGGAAGGCACTTCCCCCCACTTCCTCAAGGTAGTCAGGGTCACCCAAAGCCTGCTGAATCACCCCTGGCTCCCAGGGAGTAATAGCAAGTAAGGGGGACACTATTCCCAGTGGACTCGGTTAGAAAAAAACTCCCATGCTCCTTGGGACCCCCAGAACCACCTGGGGTGATGTCCCCGGGGCTTGCCCTGGCCAGGCAGGACCAGAACCAAGGTTTCTGAGAACAGGCTGGGCCCTGGCCGAGCGCCTCAGGTGCTGACACCGAGGGCCTGGCCTTTGAGAGGAAGCAGTGTTTTCCTGTGTGAAATAAAGGGCTCTGCTGGAACATGACTGCTCCCAGTTAAAGGCTTTAGAAGGTGCGATGTTTGTTGTGGGGCCGAAGGGTTGGGGTGCGGGTCTTGGGCTCTGTGGCAGGTCGTGTCCTTGCAGGAACGGGGCTGTGACTGTGTGGAAGCTGTCTTTATAAATGGCCCCTGGTCACGGCTTGGGAGAGCACAGCGCCTGCCTGGACGTCTGGCTTGGAGAATCCATCAGGGCTGTGCCATGACGCCTGAGGCGGAGAATGTGCCTTCCCCATGTGCCCTCCTCGCTGCCCGCTGAGCGGCAGGCAGACACCGAGGTGGAAACCCGCCTATCTCAGGGGTGCGGCTATGGGAAAGCTGCTGGATGCCAGCTTGTGGAGCTCCTGTTCTCCGAGAGTGTCGAAGTCACAGTGATTTTCCAAGTTCCCAACACCCCTTTGAAGGGGTCTCCCGATCATGTGGTCATCTTCCCAGCAGGTGGGCCCCTGACCCCTGACTCAGTGTGATCCAGAACTTCCTCAGGTTCCCGATGGCAAAGTAGTAAAGAGGTCACCCTCGCTCGGGGCCTGGGGTCCCTATGGCAGAAATGGAAGGAAGGCTCTGGACTCAAAGTGCCCTGCTTTCTACCTGGGCCCTTGAACTCCGTGCTCAGGCCCAACCTCTGCGCCCAAAGACCCAGGAATCTCAGGATGGAGGGACCTTTTAGGTGATCCGGGGTATTCTCTCTCACACCTCATCTCATGACCTACCTTTTATTCAACACTTACTCAATGCCAGACACCATGCTGGCCGATTAGCTAGCAGTTATGAGTCCTGTGTCAAACGAGAGACACAGGGCTCAGAGGAGTTGAGGTGTTTGCCTCGCTCAGTGTCCCTCTGCCTCTAAAAAGCATTGAAGAGGATTAGACTCTAGAGCCATCTGACTCCAAATGCCATGCTTTTTCTGTCTTTCTGTACTGTCTCCCTCTGCACTGCCTGCAAAACAGTCCAGTGATGGGGACCCACTGCATCCTAAGGACACCCACTCGGCCTCTGTGCCTGCACTCCTTACAGTGAGCTGATGTCTTCCCAAAGGTCCCACCACCTGGTCCCAGTCCAAAGCTTTGGGGCCTCAAAACACAAATCTGTGCTCTCAGACCTCGTGGCAGCCCCCCAATGCCTGGCGAAGACTCCACTACCCTCATCTTCTGCCTCTGGGCATCATTTGTCCATGCCCTTCAGAAAGGGTCCTGGAACATGTCAAATGGCAGGAAGCTGGTGACCCCTCAGGCCGCTTGCTTCCTCAGGCAACTTGCTTTATGTGTTAGTGTTATATTTATTTGTATTATTAAGTAGGGTTTTTAAAACTCTAAATGGAATCAATGAACCTCGTTTAAAATGTCCATATAGTAATAGTCTCCCCCATCCTAATCCAAACCCAATGCATTCCCCAGAGGAAGCCTCTGCTAATGTTTTCTTTTTATTTCTTCAGTTGTAACTTCTATTACAATTTTTAAAAACACAAACGTACCTTGACTTTTTGGCTTCCCCTGTTGGCTCTTCTTTGTAGAGGATTAGGAATCAGAACACCTCTTCCCTCTCCATACCGTTTTCACCTCCCAATTTATTCAATTATATTACTCTTTTTAGCTCCTGTCCTGGTTACTTGTTAAATCAGCAATCTACCTAAAAATGTGTTTTGATTTATGAAAATCAGGGAACTTTCCTTTTGCTACCTCTCTCTCCCACTCAGTTTTATTATACTATCTTTTACAATTTGGAGGTTTGTAACAGTTGCACGCTGTTCCTTAGCTGTGCCCACAGTGTCTTATGATTGAAAACCAATGAACACCACTGTGCCTATATGAACTATTCATTAGAGATCCAAATAATATGGCTGGATGTACAGAGGAGGAGAAGATGTCATTCACTGTCAAGACCCTTTTGACATCCTAAAGGCTTTGCTATGAAGCAAAGGGTCAAGTAGAGTCTCATAATTTCCTTGTCGCTTTCTTCACTCCTTCCGAGGCAATGCAAGCTATATTTTTCTTGTCCTTCATGCCATCCTCTTTTTAAATTCATTTTCAGTTTGCTTAGAGTACTTCCTCAAAATCTGTGTTCATTTAGAGTGTATGACTGACAACTGGTTATAGGCTGAAAATGGCCTCCCCAAAGAAATCCCTAACTTAATCCCAGAGACCTGTAAATGTTACTTATAAGAGAGTGTTTCCTTATAAGAGAGGCAGGTGAACCCTAGCCAGTTTGGCTCAGTGGATAGAGCATAAGCCTGTGGACCAAGGGGTCCCGGGTTTGATTCTGGTCAAGGGTACCTACCTTGGTTGCAGGCTTTTCCCTGGCCCAGGCCCTGGTTGGGGCTCATGCAGGAGGCAACCAATCAATATGTTTCTCTCACATTGATGTTTCTCTGTGTCTTTTTCTCTCTCTTCCACTCTCCCTAAAAATCAATGGGAAAATATCCTCAAATAAGGATTAACAAAGAGAGCTAGAGTGAGAGAAAGAGAGGAGTGTGTTTGTGTGTGTGTGTGTGTGTGAGGGGGGGACAGGTTAGAGATATCCCACATAGACATAGAACAGAAGGAGATATAAAGATGGAACAGACACAGATTTGAAAATACTGGCCTTAAAGACCAGAGTAATGCAGTCACAAACAAGGAATGCCAGCTCCTTCAGAAGCTGGAAGAGGCAAGAAAGGGTTTTCCCTCCACAACTCCCAGAGAATGTGGCCTTACCAACACCTTGATTTCACCCCAGTGCTACTGACTACAGATTTCTGTACACTAAAATGGTGAGAAAATAAATTTGTGGTTTTTTTTAAGCCATCAATTTTTGGTAATTTGTTACAGCAGCCCTAGCAAACTAATACAGTAACATAATTTCTTCTATACCTAAAAATGACTATCCTGGGTGCCATTCTGTTGTTGATAGTTTAGCTAAGTATAAAATTTATATTCCATACTAAAAACCACTTTTTCTCATTACTTTGAGGACTTTACACCATGGGCTTCTAGCATGCAATATAGCTAATAAGAAGACAGCTCATACCTGTTGAATCTTGTTACTTCTACTTTCTTTGTTTTGTAAGCTTTTGATTTTTGTCTTTATTTTTGGAGTTCTGTCATTCCATGAGACTATGTCTGGATATTGGACTTTAATTCATAAATCCTTCTTAACACTCTGAGAATTGCTTCAATCTGAAGACTCTAGCTTTCTTTAGTTCAGGAAATGGTTCTCCTATTTTTTTAATGTCCATTCTCTGTTAAACCTCCAGTTGGACAAAGTTTGAACCTTCTGATTTATCTTCCATGTCTCTTGACTTTCTCTGACATTTTATCTTTTTGTATTCTTGCTCCATATTCTGGCAATTTCCTTTTCAAATTATAAATTTGGTTCTCAGTCTTGTCCATTACATTATTCAGCTTATCCCATTGAATTTTTAATTTCATCAGTCATACTTTGAAAATTTAGATCCTTATTCTTATTCTTAGATGACTTAATACTTAAGAAACAAGTCTGTTCTTATTTATGGATATAATATCATTTTGATCTCTCTGAGGACACTTGCATATCAAAGCATTTTGATACTTTGTAATTTTTAAAAATGTATAATTTTTAAAAATATTTTGACTGTTTTTTGAATTATACTTGATTTTTACAGGACTACCTGGTTATTTATGACTTTGGAATTCCAAAGAAGTCACAAGGAAGTAGGCCAAAGGGTGTGAATTCAGGAAAAGTTGGTGTACATATAGGTTATGAATCACTGAAATAGACTATCTCCAAGGCCATGCTTTGTAATTGTGCTCCATAAACCAGCAGTATAAGCATCACTTGGGAACTTGTTAGAAATGCAGAATCTCAGGACCTGCTCCAGATGTTCTAAATCAGAATATGCATTTAAATAATATCTCAGTGATTAATAAGCTTTTTAGACTCTTTAGCTTTATGAGAGATCATGAGGCATTGTGGTATATTCAGATGTAACCTCCAGAGTTTAATAGATCTAAACTTGAAGCTCAACTCTGTCACTTAATTCAGAAGCGCATTAAAATTGGAGAGATATGGATGCTTAGCATTTAGCACAGTACTTGGTCACTGGCAGAGGCTCAATAAATGTTACTCCATTCCTTACCTACTTCTTCAAAAATTCTTTGCCAGGTCTGAGATTCTTCAGCAGAAATGTTTCTGTTCTTCTCCTGTCTGTAAAGCAGCTGATTTTGTTGTTGTTAATCCTCACCTGAGGATATTTTTCTATTGTTTTGTTGTTGTTTTTTGTTTGTTTGTTTGCTTTTTAGAGAGAGTGGAAGGAAGAGGGAGAGAGAGAAAGAGAGAAGCATCAATGTGAGAGAGACACCTCAATTGGTTGCTTCCTGCCCAGATCCTGACCAAAACCAGGGATGGAGCCTGCAACTGAGGTACATGCCCTTGACCAGAATCAAACTTGCGACTCTTCAGACTATGGTCCAATGTTCCAGCCACTGAGCCAAACTGGCTAGGCAGGAAAGCTGTTGATTAATTACACTCTTTGATCTTTTCCATCTCCGGTACTCTCAGAGATGTACCATTAAGTCACTCTCTCCAGCACCCTCACAAATGATGGCTTCTGGTCTCACTTGTAAAACCTAATAGCAAAATGCTTTTGCTATGCAGGCTACTTGGAAATTAACCCAATCTATATTCCAGAGTTAAAAAGATGTTCTGCATCATGGCTCTTTCTCATATGAACCCAAAGTGTCAGTTGAAAAGCCAGCTGTGCTCTCTGCTCTACTGGCTCCAGTTCCCCTTGGTTCCATCTGATGTTCCCTGGAGAAGCGTGGGAAATCAATCCTGTGTCAGATGATGACACAATCCTCTGACTGTGATTCATGTGGAACACACCTTGACTTCACCTCTTATGGAGCTCATAGTAAACTTCCTCCATGACTTCCTAATTTGTCCTCACTACCTACTCCTGATCTCTCCCCCACCCTCAACCCCACCCCAAAAAGCCCAGATTAGAGGTAGGGATGTCTGTTTCTGCTTTACAAATGAGGAAACAAATGTGGAGAAACTGGGACACACACACACACACACACGCACACACATATACACACGCACACACGCATACACGCACACACACACAGACTTGATGCCTAACTCTTCTTACCAAATTCTATATCCCCCAAAAAACTAGAGAAAATCCAGCCTACTTAACATCAGGTCTGGATATTATTAACCAGCCAGTATGCCCTCCCCACCATTTTGGGTCCTTTGGAAGTTACCATCTGCGGTTGGCTTCACAGGTAAATGTTATCAAACATTCAAAAAATAACAAATACCTATCATTATCAAATTATTTCTAATAATTTTAAAGGAAAGACTTCTAAGCTCATTTTAGGAGGCCAGCACTATCCTAATTCCAAAACCAGATAATGATACTGCAAAGAAAGATAATTATATATAGGCCAGTATCCCTGATGGATACAAATGCTAAAATCCTTAGAAAATATTAGCAAATTGGATGCAGCAATACATTAAAAAGATCAAAAGATGATTAAGTGGAATTTATTCATGAGATGTAAGGTTGGTACAACATCCGTGAATCAATTAACATGATACATCACATAAACAAAATGAAGAGTTAAAATCACATGATCATATCAATAGATGTAGAAAAAGCATTTGACAAAATCCTGATAATAAAACACACCAACCCTCAGCAAAGTGGGAATTTTAGGGAACATATCTCCACATAACAAAATCCATATGTCTCAAACCTATAGCCAACATTACACTCAACAGGCAAAAATTAAAAGCATTGCCCTTAAGTTCAGGAACAAGACAGGAATATCCACTTTCACCACTTTTATTTGACATAATACTGGAAGTTCTAATATAGCAATCAGACAAGAAGAAATACAAGGCATTCCAACTGGAAATGAAAAAGTAAAAAAGTCATTATTTGCAAATGGCATGATACTGTACATAGAAAACCTTGAAGATTCCACCAAAAACTACTAGAACTGATAAATGAACTCAGTAAAGTGGCAGGATACAAAATTAATATTGAAGAATTGGTAGCATTTTTATATACTAACAATAAACTATCAGAAAGAGAAACTAAGAAAACAACCCATTTACAAATGCAACAACAAAAAAATAAGGTACCTAAAAATAAATTTAACCAAGGATGTAAACTTATAAGAGAAACTTATAAGTTACTCAGAAACTTATGAGACTAAAAAAAGAAATTTAAGAAGACACAAATAAGTGGGAGTATATACTGTGTTCATGGACAGGAATAATTAACATCATTAAAGTGTTCATATTACCCAAAACAATTAGAGATTCAACACAATTCCCATTAAAATAATAATAGTGTATTTCACAGAACTAGAACAAACAACCCCAAAGTTTATAAGGAACTACAGAAGACCTCAAATAGTCTCATCAGTCTTGAGAAAGAAGAGCAAATTTGGTGGTATCAGACTCCCTGATACCAAAAATATACTCCAAGGCCATAATAAACAAAATAGCATGGTTCTGGCTAAATACAGAAATATTGATCAATGGAACAGCATAGAGAGTCTAGAAGTAAACTCACATCTTTATGGTCAATTAGTATTTGACAAAGGAGGAAAGAACATAAAGTAATGTAAAGGTAGTCTATTCAATAAATCATGTTGGGAGAATTGGACAAATACATGCAAAAGAAAAGAAACTAAACCACCTTCTTACACCATAAAAGAATAAACTCAAAATAGATTAAAGACTTAAGTGTAAGACTTGAAACCATATAAATCCTAGAAGTAAACATAGGCAGTAAAATCTCGAACATTTCTTATATATCTCTTCTGGCAAGGGAAACAAAAGAAAAAAATAAACAAATGAGACCACATCAAATTAAAAAATTTTTGTCCAGCAAAGGAAACTATCAACAAATTGAAAAGAAAACCCACTGAATGGAAAAATATTTTTGCCAATGATACATCTAAGAAGGGATTCCTTTCCAAAATTTGTAAAAAACTCAGGCAACTTAACACCAGAAAAATAAACAATCAATTTAAAAGTGGACAGAAGGCCTGAACAGACAACTTCTCCAAGTAAGACCTGGCCAATAGACATGAAAAGTTGCTCAACCTCATTAATCATCAGAAAAATGCAAATCAAAACCACAATGAGATATCACCTCACATCTGTCAGAATGGCTATCATGAATAAATCAACAAACAACAAGTATTGACACAGATGTGCAAAAAAGGGAACCCTTGTGCACTGCTGGTGGGAATGCAGATTGGTGCAACCGCTATGGAAAACAGTGTGGAGTTTCCTCAAAAAATTAAAAACAGAATAGCCTTGTGACCCAGGAATTCCACTTCTAGTATATATCCAAAAAAACCCCAAAACACTAATTCAAAAGAATACATGCACCCCTATGTTCACTGCAGCATTATTTACTATAGACAAGATCTGAAAGCAGCAGAAGTACCCATCAGTAGATGAGTGGATACAAAAGCTGTGGTACATTTACACCATGGAATACTACTCAACCGTAAAAGTAGGAAACCTTACCTCCTACGACATCATGGATAGACAGGGAGAGTATTATGCCGAGTGAAATAAGCCAGTCAGAGAAAGACAAGTTCCATATGATTTCACTTATATGTGGAATCTAATGAACAAAACAAAATAGAAACAGACGATGGAGAACAAAATAACAGCTGTCAAAGGGAGGCTTCGTGGAAAAGGTGAAGGGATTAAGCAGTACACATTTGTAGTTGCAGAATAGCCACAGGGATGCATGGGGAATATAGTCACTAAAATGGAGATTACTGAGTTAGAGCCAGGTGGGTGCTTGGGGCAGCGAAGGAACCATTTGGTAGAGTGCATAGGCCACATCGCTAGACATCAGGTACTGGCATGGAATGTTATTTAATGTAAACTGTGGTTGAAAAATATAAAATAAAATTGGGGGCCAAGGCATAGGAAGTTTCTATAACTATAGACAGGAAGAGGAGACACAGTTACCATAATTTTCAGATGGTGCAGTTGTCAATCCACAAAATCCGAGATTTTTCTGAACATTTGTAGCATCAATAAGAAGGCTCAAAAAGTAGTAAAATACAAAAGAAACACCAAAGGCAATATTCATACAGACATATCCAATAGCCAGTTAGGAAATATGTGGAGGAAAATTTCCTCTCACAGGTGACAAAAAATAAGGCCAAAATGTAGCAATCAATCTAGCAATTAAAGTCAGACATCGAGAAAATATAAAGCCTTACAGAGAGCCCTAAGTGACTTGGATACACAGTGAGTCACACCAATGGAAGATTAAATAGTCCTTGATTGTCCATCATGTTTTAGGGTGAAGCAGGTTGCTTGACTGAAAGTACAGAGTGTGTGTGGCTAGCTGGTGAGGGCCTCACTGTAGGGTGATCTGGCTGGGCCATCCTGCGGAAAATACCTAACGTCGTTACCTCAGGGGATTTCTCTCTTGCCTGGGCCCTGGAGAAGATTCATCCGCTTCTCCCTGGAGTGTATAGGTCCTGGGAGCTAAGTGAGGAAGAAGGCAAGACCATCTAAACTTTCACATACTCCTACTGTTTTCAGTACAGCACCCCAGCAATCTCAGCAGGGGTGTGGAACGGACAGGTGCCTGGCTGCCTGGCGTAGAGGGGAGGTAGTCTTGGGATCTATCTGCTTTTAAAATGGACCTGCAACCAATCTTCCTTTTTTGAATGCCACTTTGCTCTTACTTTCAGAAAGTCTAGGTGGTGCTGTTCTCGAGTACCACATAGAATCCCCAAAATGGGTGGTTTCTCAACTGTCCCCACTATGGATTTCATAGTCACCTTTAATGAATCAGCCAAGTCAATCACCATTTATCTATCTGCTTCCCAGCTTCCAAATGTTGCTATTGCCTCCTCTCCTGTGCTGTTTGTGCTTTCATGCCTTTACAAAATCCAGTATGTTATCTTGAATGTTACAGATAGCAACTCATGTTGGGGAAAAATGCTAATATTGACTGTACATATCAGTGCACATCTATTTCTAAGGAAAAAATATGGAATCAGAGGGAAAGAGCACCTCATTTAGGGCATAGGCAAGTGGGGCATGGGATTTTTTTCTCTTAAAACACCTTTTGAGAGACAAATTGGTATATCTTTTGCATAGCAAGTTGGCAAGAAGTCTCAAGAGTAGTCTTGTGGAGAAGCCCATTGGGAGAGCAAGTGAGGCCAACAGCCTAGTCCAATCATGAGAGGGAGCCTTCTTGCCAATGTACCCTCCAATGCCAGACAAGCCTTCGGGTGACTGCAGCCGCTGTTGACATAGGATTGCAAGGGAGACCCTGAGCCAGAACCGCCCAGCCACACTGCCGCTGACTTCCTGGCCCAGAGAAACCACGAGGCTTATTCAGTGAAGCTTGCGGTTTTGAACACCTGAGATTTGGACAATTTGTTGTGCAGACAAATAATATACCCACTAATAGTTTACACACATCCCCTCTATTTTGAGAACCCAATGGATTCTACTGTGGGGGCAATGGGAACATTCCAGTGGTTACTCTTGCAGCAATTTGTGTGTTCAAGGAGTTTTTACCATTTACAACAGCATGGATGGAACTGGAGAGCATTATGCTAAGTGAAATAAGCCAGTCAGAGAAAGATAAGTATCACATGATCTTATCATTTATGTAATATAATGAACAAGATAAACTGATGAACAAAAATAGATCTAGAGACAGAGAAGCATCGATCAGATGCTCAAACCTCAAAACGAAGGCAGGGGAGGGTGGGTCTAAGGGGGAGAGATCAACCAAAGACTTGTATGCATGTATATAAGCCTAACCAATGGACACAGACAATAGGGGGGTGAGGGTATGAGTAGGGGGAGGGTAATGAGGGCATAAGGACACATATGTAACACCTTAATCAATAAAGAAATTTTTAAAAAAGCAATGTTTTTCCAACGTGGTGTATTCCTCTGTGAAACCATATTTTCCTGCCCCAAAATGTAAAATGTTTTAAATAAGATCTGGCCTAGTTCCCATATATATGTTGCTGGAGATGTTCTGGGGGTTTTCTCTCTTTTGAGGAGCTGGGGCATGCAGACTGTTTCCCGGTTAGTGCTGGAGCTGGGGATGCTGTGAAACACAACACAAAGGGAGCGAGGATCAATGCCAAGTGTGAGAGCCATAGCTTCCTGAGTCAGGATCTCAGGCCCAGCCAGGACTCAAGTGGCCCCAGTCATCCAGACAGC
>PVJN01034324.1:0-22849 GCA_004026805.1 Lasiurus borealis | reverse complement strand
TCCTCGTCCTCCTCCTCCTCCTCCTCCCATCTTCCTCCTTCTCCTCCTATCTTCCTCCTTCTCCTCCTCCTCCTCCTCCTCCTCCCCCTCCTCCTCCCAAGGGTGAGCTTCCCAGCTTCAGCTCCTGAGGCCTGTTGAAGCAACAGCAATGTGTTCAGTGTGTCTCAATCTTTAGAGGGCAGCCATCCTACCGGCGCCTGTGAAAGGCAGGTTCCCAGGCCTGCCCAGTTTTTATTGTTTTATTATTATTCGGTCAGGCGGGGTTGGGACAAGTTATCTAGATTCTTAACATCCCCAAGGGCAACTCTGGGGAACCTTCATTTTCCTGGTAAGGAAAAGAAAAACTTGGGGGGTGAGTGTGTGTGTGTGTGTGTGTGTGTGTGTGTGTGTGTGTGTGTGTTGGGGGTGGGGGAGAGGAGGAGGCAGGAGAACCCAGCAAAAATGACTTAAAAAGGGTCCAAGGCCAGATTTTAGCAAAGCACAACCAAGAACCCAGGTTCTCCAATAAAGTGAAAAATAAACCAATGTTCAGTATTCGTAAATGGTGAGTTTAAAGTTTGAAATGTTTTTCTCCTTCTCACACGATTTCTCTTTATCACTTGGGTGTATGTCCTCTCCTGTCTTTTCCCCATCCACAGAGACCGTAACTGACCTCTGTGTCTTTTGTGTATTGAAAATGCGGGTAATTTTTTTTCTTCTTTCTTTTTCTTTTTTTTTTCTTTTTTCTATTTTCTAAGTAAACCTGTATGGCTTTCATAACTGGAAAAAAAAGAGAGAACTCAATGTTAGTTTTAACCCCCACAAAAAAAAAAAAATGCAAACCGTCTTTTCATTCCCAGAAGGGGCCAGGCTTTTAGCATCAGATAAACTTGGGTTCAAATCACAGTGCTGCCGTTTATTGGTTTTATGACTCTGAGCACATAACGGTGAGCCTCAATTTCTTCACCTTCTTCAAAAAAGGGGGTGGGGGAGTAATAATGTCTATCTGCTGGGATTATTGTGCAGTTTAAGTATAACCGCTCAGCACAGAGCAGATGCTTAATACCTAGCAGGAGTCAGTATTATGGCTATTACTGCTATCATCATCAGTATCATTATTATTATTATTTAGGTAAGTCATCAGAGATCTATACAACTGGATTGCATCCTTTTGCCATCTGAAGAATTCCTGTCTCTGAACTGCTTTCGGACATTGTGCCGTTGACAAATATTAAGGCTCTAGAAACTAGAGGCTACATTTATAATAAAGGGATCATACAAAGAACATGCATCAGTCACTGGATTGCTCAGGTCAAAACCAGGAAACCTGAGTGATACAACCACTCCAGATACAACCTGGGCATCAGTTGCATCCACCTGGGCGCTGGTTGGTTTTATGAACAACTGGTTTGTTTTATGCTGTGGATACTGTGACCTTGCTGAGGTCCTCATACAGCAGGTGTGCAGAGGGCCCGAGTGCAGGTCCCGCCTCCCTGCACATCAGCCTCTCAGGCCTGACAGGGTCCATTTTGTATGTGAACTTCATCCCTGGCTTCTCTGATGTCCCTAACCTGATTTTATCTTTACCACGTTAAGCGCCATGTCAGTTGTCGGTGACTGAAACGGAAAGGAAGACAAAACAGGCTTGGCGCTTAATGCGTACGCATTTTATTCACTTATTTCCTAGGTATGTTTTATGAGATAACTTAGGTCCTTTTTTGGAAAAAGGAGAGATATAAATAAATACATATGTGCATGTAGGTACATTGGATTCGGTTAAAGGAGGCTTTTGTAAGGCTTCTGGATGAGTTTTTCTTTTTTTCTTCTTCTTTTTTAAAATATACTTTTATTGCCGAAACTGGTTTGGTTCAGTGGAGTGTCGGTCTGCGGACTGAAGGGTTCGATTCCAGTCAAGGGCATGTACCTTGGTTGCGGGCACATCCCCAGTGGGGGGTGTGCAGGAGGCAGCTGATCGATGTCTCTCTCTCATTGATGTTTCTAATTCTTTATCCCTCTCCCTTCCTCTCTGTAAAAAAATCAATAAAATATATTTATATATATACACACATACACACACACTTTTATTGATTTCAAAGAGGAAGAGTGAGAAACATCAATGTGAGAGAGAATCATTGATCAGCTAACTCCTATACACCCCTTACTGGGCATCGAGCCCACAACCCAGGTATGTGCCCTGACCAAGAATTGAACTGTGTGACCTCCTGGTTTATAGATCAACGCTCAGTCACCAAGCCACACCAGGCAGGCTGGATGAGCTTTTGTATTTTTTTGTATTGAAACTTCTTAGTGTAGAAAACATATCTGAGGGGCCAATAGGACACTTTCTTGGCAATCACAGATGTAAGCCTCAGTAGGGAAGCTCTTTGCAGGAAGCCCCGAAGGTCCATGACAAGTAGAAATGGGCAACCCTGGTGAGGTGTGGACTTTTAATCCCCAAGCAGGCCAAAGGAAGTCCATGTTAAAGTTGCTGGATAAAACACAGAATGCCTGGTTAAGTTGGAGTTTCGCATAAGGAATAAATATGACTTTAAGATAAATATTTCCCAAATATTGAATGGGACACACTTATACTGAAACTTATTCATTGTTTTTTCTAAAACTCAAATTTAACTGTGCATCCTGTATTCTTATTGGCTAAGTCTGTCCATCTAGATTAAATAGCAACTTTGGAACTTCTCAGCTAAATTTTGTACATCTTAAATTGTGATGCTGGATATGGGAAAGCTTGTGAAGTGATAAACATATTGCATTTTTTTCCTGAAAGGAAAAAAAGACCATCAATTCAGACACAAAATGAATTCTGAAAGTAAGTTTAACTTGAGGTGTAAGCTTATGTGTAGGAAATAACAACCCTCAATAGAGATGTGGCTCAGAGCCGGGAGCTGGTACAGTCTGGGATGTGTCCCTTAAGAACTGCGGGCGTGTGTGTATATGTTATAATACTCACTGTTTGTCATACCGCACTTTCTATAAGAAGTCCAAGGCACGCCCTACCCTAGTACTGAATACAGTTGGAATAAGGAGAGGAAGTTGTTGCCCTGAAATGAGGGTACAGCTTAAAATGCTATCCTTTTGTCAGTCAGAGCACCAAAGTAGAGCTTAGACCAATGAATCTTAACCATTTCAAAAGTGAGGGCCCCATTTTAATGAAAAGATAAACCTTATCCTCTTTGATAATAATGCCGGGTGGGTTTATAGCTGTTAGTGTGGAAAATAATATAATAATTAATAAATCATAATCTATATATAAAAAAGCTAATATGCTACCTGTCCCTCCAACCATCCAACTGGCTGCTCTGATGTGCACTGACCACCAGGGGGCAGACACTCAATGCAGGAGCTGCCATGATGCACACTGGCCATTTACAAAAAAACAGCACTGCGGACCTGGTGCCAACAAACCAACATTCGACTTCCCCTAACTGGGACACAGGCCCTGCCACCATCCCAGAGGGACAGCCCTCCAAATTGCAACCAATGCTTCTGAGACCCCATGGCACAAAATGTGGCCCACTGCCCCGCCCAGCCCGGAAAGGGTCACTGTGAGTGACAGGTAATGACATCACATAGCAATGCCTGGCTTCCTCTCCCTAGCGACTAGTCTTGGAGTTTCTTCAGCTCAGGCACACGACTTGCTTTATAGCCAGGTGCAAACATTTCACACTTTAACCAAATGTCTGTGAAGTGTTTTCCTGTGCTTCATCTCATTTGATCCTCACAGAAGTCCTGGAATAGGTAGATTGGAGATTCAGTGGAATCCTGTTTTCATTACAGAGATTTAGAAAGTTTAGAAACTTGACCCAATTGAAAAAAAAAGTAAGAAATGGTGGGACTTGAAAATGACTTCAGGTTGTCACTGTGCAGAATATAATCAAATACTGCTTCAGGTAAATATTTTATCCTTTTTCTCCCTGTGTGATCTACAGGAATAATCTGCTTTATTTTGATATTTACTGTTGTGTTGCTGACAATTACCTGAGAGAGAAGCTGGGGTGCTTCACTGGGCTAGAAAAAGTTGAGCTAAATCAGAAAGCAGGTCTAATTAAGCATGTTTATTCTATACTAATAAAAGAGAAAAAAGCTCATTGACCTTACCTCAGCTACACCTACAGCCAATCAGGAGTGATATGCAAATCAACTCAGCAAAAATGGCAGGGAATTTTACATAGGCAGGTGGCGCAGGCAGCGCTCTATGCCGCCTGTAGGACACAAGCCACAGTCCAGACCAGGCAGGGGGTGGGGGCAGCGCCCAATGCTGCCTGCACAGGTCCAAGCTGCCCTGCAATCATGGGGAGAATAGGCCAGGCCAGGCACCCCCCACCCCACCCCCGGGATCACAGGGCGAAGAGGCCAGGCTGAGCCACAGCCAGTCCATCCCACAATCACAGAGCCAACAGGCCAGGCCAATCAGCCCCATGATCACAAGGCAGAGAGGCCAGGCCAAGCAGCAAGCCAATCTGCCCTGCAATCATGGAGCCAACAGGCCAGGCCGAGCCTGGCCAAGCCATCCTGCAATCCAAGGTGAAGAAGCCACTTTGCTGATCAACCTGCACTAGGGACCTGTTGGGGTGTGGTGTGGAGTCCAAGGCCTCTAGCTGCAGCCATGGGAAGTCTCCCTCTCCCCAGAGTTAGGAGCACCAGCCCAGTTCTACCAGAGGCCTGGTCCTGACTGCAGGGGTGAGTTCCTGCAGGCTGGGGTTTGATCCCCACACAAAGGAGACCAGTGCCTTTGTTATTACTGCGTGTCCGGGTTTTAATTGGACAAATGCCCTGAGTCCTGGACTCCAGCTTAGCAAAATCTTTAAGGAGGAGAATTCTGTCTGGGTTTCCTCAAATTCCTTCAGCCCCTACTCACCCTCTGCAAAGGCACAGAACAAGTGAGGCCCCGTAAATAAAAAATCAGAGGTCTCCAGCAACAGTGGGCCTCTCTCATCACAGTCATTTGGACTGGATGGCATTTGAGTATTTATCTGGGCACCATGACAGAGAAACACAAGCTCAAGTCATGATCGCTGCCCTTAAAAAATTCACAATTTTATTGGAGCGAGTGGATGATAAAAGCGCAGTAATAACATCAGAATGTAAGGCAACAATACAGAGAGGAACAGAGGCAATTGCTTGGATGATTTTCCAATAATTAGTACAAAGAGTATGTGCTATGAATTAAATAAAAAAAATATGTGTGGAAGTAGCTGCTTCATGAGAATGGTATCCCTTCCTATTTTAAAGGAAGCTGAGTTCCACATGAACTGTGTACTATGCTATGATATCTGAGGCACAGGACAAGGGAGGCCCTAAGTGTACTATGCTTTGATATTTGAGTCATTCTTTATTGTTCAATGTGATTTATTTATGTACATCTCAGTGTTGTAATAGTTAAATTACTAGAATAATACATCTTGCTATAAAATATTACTAGAAGATCAAATGATCAGGTGACATTTATTGTTATTTTTTATAAATGAACACAATCTCTGGTGTGCTAAAGAGCTAGGTATTATAGAAATATTCAGATAGAGAGATCTACAGGCTTGATTACAAGTAAGGCTTACTATCACAACCCTTTTTTTTATTGCTTAAAAAAAAGCAAGGAGCCAACTAGAAACTGAACCAAATATAAGCCCTTAAAGGGCAAATGTAAATTGGATAAGCTTTGCTATTACAAGAATAAGAAGAAAAATTTCAGAAGCAAGAATGAAAACCACATTGCATCCACTCTAAGTAGCTGTTAAAGAAAAAGAATGGTATATTATGAAAATACAGATTGTAAAGACATTTGTTCAAATAGGATTTCCTAGAGTAGGTGCTATTTCAGTTAATTTTTTTAAATGTGAAGAGGTTAGCTAGATAAGAAAAAGGTGTAGGGGTCCCAAATTGCAGAGGGTGCAGGCGGGGCTGAGGGAACACCCCCTCCATGTACAAATTTCATGCACTGGGCCTCTAGTATGTATATAAAAGATTAAGTTGACTGGTGCATGCACGATACATACAAAGCTCTCTCTGGAACCAATCACATGCATGTGTTTCAATCTGTCATTGTCAGTTGTGAATTTGGTTGACACTTCTTTATAGAGAAAGGGCAAATAGCAATATTAAAATATTTCTTCTAATTAATTTACTTTCAATGTGCACAAATCTGTGCACTGAGCCACTAGTATGAAAATAAATTCTGTCTCCATGCCTCCTACTGGGGATCAAGCCCACAACCTGAGCATGTGCCCTGACCAAAAATTGAACTGGTGACCTCTTGATGCATGAGATGACACTCAACAAACGAGCCACATTTACATTTTTAACAGCTACTGAGAACTTCACAGGGCTTTTCTTATGTGGATTTTATCTATGTATTTTTATTCTATTAGAAATTAAACAAAAAATGTTTGAGTCATCCTCTCTAATAAAGAGTAGTAATATGCAAATTGACCGTACCTCTGCCACAACCCACAAACCATACCCACCAGCCAATCAGGAGTGAGTATGCAAATTAACCCAACCAAGATGGCTGCAGCCATGGAGCTGCAGCAAGCAGGAGGCTTGGGTTTCCCCAGCAATGGAGGAAGCCAAGTTTCCCTGCCACCCTGGCCAGCCCTGGTCTACAATCAAGGCTACAAAGTTTCAATTATAAAAGATAAATAAATCCCAACAAAAATGGCTGTGGCCATGGAGTGAGCAGGAGGCTTGGCTCTGCTCAAGGCTACAAAATTTCAATTATAGATGATAAATAAACCCCAGATACCAGGGCCTCTTTTTGGGTTGCTGGGGGTATGGCCAGCCTGCAAACCACCACAGGCCCCTCGCCCAGGCCACCCCATACCTCAAGGGAACCCCTACCCTGTACCAGGCCTCTATCCTATCTAATAAATGAGTAATATGCAAATTGACCATCATTTTAACACACAAGATGGCTGCCTCCATGTGGACACAAGATTGCTGCCACAAGATGGCCTGCAAGAGAGGGCAGTTGGGAGGGACCAGGTCTGCAAGGGAGGGCAGTTAAGGGAATCAGGCTGGCAGAGGAGCACTTAGGCATCAATCAGGCTGTCAGGAGAGTGGTTAGGGGATGATTAGGCTGGCAGGCAGAGTGGTTAGGGGAAATCAGGAAAGCAAGCAGGCAAGGAGTTGGGAGCCAGCAGTCCTGGATTATGAGAGGGATGTCTGACTGTCCATTTAGGCCTGATCCTACCTGGACAGTCGGACATCCCTTGAGGGGTCCCAGATTGGAGAGGGTGCAGGCTGGGCTGAGGGACATACCCCCCATGCACAAATCTCATGCATCAGGCCTCTAGTTTAAATATAATAAACTAGTTACATGTTAATATAAATAACATATTTTACCCCTAAAAAATTATTTTCCAAAACAAAAAGAAATGTTTATTGAAGAGTGGCATTCTTTTATCATTTTTATGAATCTATTAATATTTTGCTTAAAAGAAGACTCATTTCTGCTTCCACATTCAACCTGTGGGATGTTGTAAATCATGAGGTCCCTAGAAAATTCCAGTGTACACTCATGAGAGAAAAACAGTAAAATGTAAAAGATCTCAGGATTACTTTAAAAGTTATTTTGGCCTCAATGATTCTCAGGGTTCCTCCAATAACACTTAGTGAACAATTTAAATTAATGATAAGAGTTTTCACATAAAATTATTCTACTGCACCTTAAAAGGTTTTAAAATGACTTCTATTCTCCCTATTATATAGTCGGGGAAACTGAGGCTTATAGCAGATAAAAAATTTGCCCATGGTTACATAATGGGATACAAGCCCAGATGCTCTGATAAGAAACTGAACTCAATTCCTGCTGCTCCCCACATTTCTGTCACTAATAGGAAAAGTTAGACACTTTGTTTCTAGTGGAGATGCTTCCTCTTCAACCCTAATTATATAAACCACATCTGTGAATGGACTACATCTTTATGTCATTCTTGGAGTAGAAAGTAGATGCATTGAAGAGTTAGCAATGGTCATTATTCTCCCTCTCCCACAGGATTTTCCTAAAATAAAAAATTGCTTTTCTTTTTTCTTCCTGATCTCACTACATTAAACAATGATTTTTCACAAAAGAGTAATGACAGAACCAGAGAGTTGTTCATCTGATGAGCCAACACACCACAGAAAGGTGATTTAGGGTTTTAGACTAAAATAACTTCATCCATTTTTGTTGTCTTATTTGCCAACTCTGAAATGCATTGCATTTGTAAATGTCTGTTTTTCTACCCACTTAGAGAAGCGGTCAGCAATTTCCTCACTGCCCTCAGTCTGCAGAGGAAAAGCCGGAATCAACAGCAAGTTCCTCATCCTGCCATCTCCGGGAACATCTGGGCTGCCCTCAGAATCGCACTGTCTCTGATGGACCAACCAGAACTCTTCCAGGCAGCCAATCTCGGGGACCTGGATGTCCTCCTAAGAGCTTTCAATTTGGATCCTTGAAGGAAAAGAAAAAATAATAATCCCCGTCTATATGCGTACTCAGAAATACAAACCTATTTTATTATGAATTCCAAAAATGGTGACACCGGATGTTGAAAAGGCCAAGGTGATAGAGCCTGAGGGAATACCTACAGACAATGCCCAGTCTGTTCAGATCCTAAAGCACAAAAATGTTATACGGAGTCAAGGTCGGACTCAAAAGAAGAAGCGAGAGGCTCAAGACTAAGATAAAGTAACTATGTGAATACTCTTTCCACAAGCTGCAAGCCTGTCGCAAAAACGTCTTCTAAGAGTTTTTGTCCCTACTTGTGGCTCATGACACATCTAGGAACTTGCTCGTGGGACACCTGGAGAAAGCACTGCCTCTGACTATTTCTGAACTGTCCCCTGAAACTCTCCCTTTTAGAAGATTGAACATAGTTTGGGCCAAGGTGCATGCACAAATATTAACTCCACTAAAAAGAGGCATTGCTTAAACCTGTTCCTATTTTAACTTTTACTGTAGCTTTTGATTCCAGAGAAGGAGCTTTGCTGGCAAAAGCAGTTTTTGCACTAGAAATTTTTGCTGTTCCCAATCAAAACTTTTCTCGGACTGTATATATGCACTTTAATATCTTATTTATGCCTTGCTGGAGTTTTGTTTTGTTGCTCCAATTTTTAACGTGGGGGGTAAAAGATTTGGAAACTCAGCCTTGTTAGCTCAATGGATCAAATAACACTTCCTGAAAATAGTTTTTCACAGTGTAGGGTTTTGAAGGAGAGTTTTCCTTAAAGCAGATGTGACGTAGGGTGTAAATATGCAAACACAGATCTTATTCATGTGCTGTGTGAGACTGTTTGACCTTAAGCAAGAGATAAGGCACTGTTTCTTCATGCATTCTTTGCAGGATGGAAGTTAGATGATGTTGTGATTTCTAATGAGTTAACATTAACTTACTTAAATTTCATATTTTACTTGCTTACTAACTGCCCTGCACACTGATATTCCTTTTCAATTGTTAATATTTTAAATATCATTTCTTAAGAGTGATAAATACATTTTTCCTAAAAATTGTGCTTTTCTGAGTTCCATAATAACCTGCATTGCTCACCCGTTTGCATTCTAAGTGACAGAGACCAGTACTTTCGAGCTGAATCTCCCTGAACATCAGAGGTTTCACATGCAAGAGGCATGCCTGTAGGCTCTCCTTTTGAACATTTATTAAGTACTAGGACTTGCCGTTGGCAATGTTCTTTTATTCCACTGGTTCCCTCCCACTCAGTTCTTAAGAGTGTTTTGTGCTTTTGGGAGGCTCAGCAATTATTCGGAAAGACATCACTTTTGGAAGATTTTAGAAAAAATTGTTTGCAAAATGCTAATCAAGATATAACTTCACCAATGCCCAATTCTAATAACTTGCCCTCGTAAGTTGTCCCATTCTTCTTCAGTTTCTCTACTTTCTCCAGAATCTTCCCCAAAAAGCAATCTTATCCCAGCTTTTCTTCATGTCCTTCGGTTAGTAATAGCTGGTTTTACTCATGATTATAGTTAACCAGGAAAACCAGCATTTGGATCAAGACAGTTCAATTGACTGGGGAGTTAGCTTCTACTGCACACATACTGAACTCAAGGTACAAGCAGAAATGGTCTCCTCTGTTACATTCAAAGTCCCTGGCATAAGAAGGGGCCTCAGGTAAATATGAAATCACAAGTCCTTGAGGCTTCGATACATTATAACCTATTCTAGTTTACAAAGATGAAGAGTTGAGGGCACTCTGGATGGCATCTTTGCTGTTCACTGTCAAAGCTCACTCGGATAAGGTGATGCCTCCAGCAAGGCATTGAGGCATTCCCCATTGGGCAGCGGTGACGACCAGTTTTGACCTATTTTCCTGCAGGCTCAGAAGCAAAGAAAAGCTCAACAAGATTTTCAAGAATGGTATTCTCCAGAATCCTAGAAATTTGGCCTGGGAAGGACTCATGGGGTCAGCAGCCAACCGATAGTAGCTCCTGGTTGAGTGTCCCTTCTCCACATGTTCCTTCCTCCTCTGTATCCCTGTGCATCCACGCTGACCAGCTGACTTGCATCCATCATAGTCCATTAGGAACCTCTAAACCAAGGATTCAAAGCCACTTTCACACATGTTCTGTATATGACAACATTCTATGCTTATAATAGTAACTAAATTTGCAATAATAATAGACTGTTTTATTAGCTTTGCTGCCACTACGAAATGAGATCAGTAACAATTTAAAGCCTGAGTGTTGGGTAAATGTGCACTATTTTTATTAACTTGATTGTTGCTAAGTACTGGCAAATTTGGGGCCCCCGTTTTATTTTGCTATTTGAGTATAAAGCAACTTCAAGCTCCAAGGAATTGTTTTCAGCGAGAGTGAACTATTTTCCATTCCCATCATAATTTGGTAATTTGCAGAGCATTTGGTAGGACTTTCTCCAAAATATCTAGTCCATTAGAATCAAGACTTTCCTAAGCTGTTACCTGTCCAGAGGTGCCGAATTATTTATTGCCCAAGACATTTTTCATAATAGTTTTAATAAAATTAAGTTAAAACAGTTACTAAAAAGCAAGTGAAAGTTTATAGCAATCAGAGCAACACCAAAAAGTAAGCAGCAAGATCTTAAAACAGTCTTTATTGTATACATTTTTTTCTTAAGTTTATGCACGTTTTTTAAAAAGCAGAATTGTTTTTGGTATCTTATTGTCATGGTGTAACGTTGTCATTCATATTACTCTTTCCATTTGAAAGGGAAGGATGGCCTTGGTTCCCTTGGAAGCGCTCTGGGAAGGCCTTGATTATCTCCTTTCTCGCATTATTGAGTAACAGCCTAAGATCTCTCAGAGGATGATACAGCTCTACAAGAGTGGCCATCAGTTGCATAGCTGTGACTCTCAAGGACCGATTTCACCAGGAGATTGGATGAAAATGCAGAGAAGGCCAGTGATCATTGCTGAATTTCAAAATAAGTTATAACTATATCTAGCGGGCTATCTCTCTGTGCTGCTAGACCTCAATGTGAGAAGGAGTTGCGGGGGATAGGGGAGGAGAAGGAGTAAAGCATCCATTTACTGGACCAACTATATTGAGCCACCATCTCCTTGGCTTTGTCCCACGATCAATCCCTACGACTCCTTAAAAGAAAGGCAGATCTTGTTCACCAGGAACCTTTCATAGAGAACTATGAGCAGTGCTTTCTCAGCCAATCTGCGTTTTTAGCTAAAACAGCAAATTAGTAATACTTTTAACAGGGTTGGAAAGTCCAGGACACACCCATTTTACAGTTTTATGCCATTTTTTTTTCATTCTTTTTTTCTTTATTTTTATTGTTAACACTATTATAGATGTTCCCACTTTCCCCCACTTTGCCCACCTCCACCAAGCCCCTGACCCTCCATTCCCTACATTCATCACCACACTGTTGTCTATGTCTGTGGGTTATGCATATGTTTTTGGCTAATCTCTTCACCTTCTTTCATCCAATCCCCCTCCCCAGTCCCCTCTGACAGCCATCAGTCTGTTCCATGTACCTATGTCTGTATTTTTATTTTATTTGTCCGTTTATCCTGTTCATTAGATTCCACATATAATGAGATTATATGGTATTTGTCTTTCTCTGACTGGCTTATTTCACTTAGCATAATAATTGAGAGGTACTGAGTTGAATCTTGGGTCCATGTCCAGATAATCACACTAGGTAAATCTTTCTAGTATATTTTTGCTATACAAGCAAGACTTAAACACAATTGTACTAGCCCCACTTACCAGGAGCTCCCAAACTACTTACCATAAACTTTGTGAGCTCCTTGGTAATATAAAAGCAAGCTCCTTTTGTGCTCCTTCTTCAGTTCCACAGAACTGGGTTATACTTTCACATACTTGTTGCTATTGTTTTACACCTTGAAATGCCTTTTTGAAACAGGGTATTCTGAAGGCTTACTTCGTGTATCATCTTTTTGAGGCTTCTTATTTTAGAAATTGCTACACATGCACACACATAATTTTAACTTTTTAAAATAAATTCAAATGCATTCCCTCTCTGGATTTTACTGCACAGTATATCTTCTCCGTATGTACAGAACTGGTTGAACTATAAACTGTTTTGAACTAAGTAGATACATATATATATTTTTAAGAGTGTCGGAGATTAATTCTGGCATATGGTTTGTAAAAAGGCAATTTTTAAAAAGTGAAACATATAACCTCAGGTGCAGAAATAATGCATGCATTAATCCTCGCAAATCTGCCTACTCAAATATTAACCAAAGCATGCAAGATAACACTACTGAATGTGAACTTACCCAGTGCATGATTAAGCCACATGGGTTAGCTTATTTTTCCTTGCTTCTGAACAAGGAAGCATTTTCATGAACTTGGTATTACACTTTTTTTATTTTATTTTTTTAATATCCTATCCTTGAGATTGTTTTCATGCCATCACTCTGAACTTGAACAGATATTCACGTGCCTGGTTTATGCAGCATTGCAACCAATGCCAGACGACTCCTCTGACCAGTAGAGGCGCCCAGATCTAAAATTTAAGCAAAGTCCACGTATCCAAAGGCTACTGAACCAAATCGTGTTGACTACTTCAGCTCAGTTTTGGGGTATAAATGCTAAATAGTGCATTTCAAATATTTTCTAAAAGTTTAGGAATAAATTTAGACATACTACTAGAAATACTGAGATTCTAAATAATGTAGAGATTAGGACAATGCCAGGTACAGGAAAGTCATGCTAAGGCAAAGTGAACATGGGGCCTTAATATCCACAAATGTCATGTAGCTAGTGTGTGGGTGTCATACCATGTCCTCAATGTATTCCTGTTTGTATGGGAGGTGAGCTACTTGGATCCATGTCCCTTGAGAAGCTGGACTTGGTCATTATGTCTAAAAACATTGAAATTTGGGGGTGATGAGGTGGTTTCTTGGTCACTCAGACCAGCTCTGAAGACTTCTCATGGCCTTTGTCTGTGATCCTTGCTTTAGGAAGAAATAAGGACAAGACTAGAAATGGAGGGAGCAGAGCTCAGTGAGGCAGTAGGGGTTCTTATGTTAGAACAGCTTTGTCACCATTTCATCCACCCTTAACCCCTCCTACATACGCACACACATATGAGCAGTATTCCCCAAACACACAGCAAAGACCTTTGGGTGGAGACATTGAAGAGTTAAGAGGAGAAAAAATGAAAATTAAAGTGTGAGGTTTAACCAACTCACATGTGGTATTTTGCCTTGAATAGAGTTTTCACTACTTGCAACCTTTATAGAAATCCCCCCCCAAAAAAAAAAAAAAAAAAACCCTCTAGAAACAAGCACCCATCTCAGAACTGTATTCTCATGACCTTCTCTACAAAAGAAAACTAACTTGCAATATCACAGAGTGGGACATTTCCCTTAGAAACCTGCACTCAAAATAATATTAAGGTGGAAAAAAGGGCAATTTGCTTGACAATAAAATGTGTTCTTTTTATCTGAGTGAAATGGTGCGACACAAAAAGGAATAAGGAATAGACTCATTTGTCATTTTCACTGAGATATGGAAAATGTTCGCATCGATACCATGGAGGAATCGCACCTTGTGCGGGAATGTGCTCGTGACTGAAAATGTTACCAGTATGTAAAGGAAATACAGCAAATCGGAGTTTTTTCCAACTTGTTTTCCATTTTCCCTGTCATCTCACCCAAACCCTCTTCAATTGTCATTACCCAAATTTGTTTACATGAGTTGAAAAAAAAAAACTTATTAATTTAGTAAACTTTTTACAAACTATAACAAGCATTTATTAACTATTTAGAAAAGACATTTCTATATATTTTGTATATCAATGGATACTGTATATCTAGTCTAATCTAAAAATACTGTTTTGAGAGGAATTCTTCTGTGATGCTTCCTTATTTATTATACTCATAATGTTTAAAATCTTGGGAGTTCATTTTTAAGCTAAAATAGATAACAGAGAAATTTAACTTTAAATGTTTACATTGTTTCTAAGTTAACACCAACCCAAATTAAGGGTCCTATAGTAAATTAATGGCAATAGGGGGGAGTGTAAAAGTTATCGGCATACATGATAATATGTCTGTGTATTTAGTGAAATATTGTGTGTCGTAGCACAACTCTGTTGGTATTAAGGCTTCTTAGTAATTCCCTGTGTTGCTCTTTGAAATAAAATTACTACCATAGAAATAACCTATTATATTGATGTGTTTAATTTACTCAGTTGGCTTATAATTTATAAAGTACCAAGATTAAGGTAGTATTTTTGTACTATTATTGGAAGCATGCCTTCCCTTTTTCACATTATTAAATTGTATTTATATTTGAGTAATTTTAAATTATGTTTTCAAATAAACTTTGTGGCTGCAAGATCTTTTCAGAAATCTTTCAAAATGAGATTTGAGGATCAGAATTGCTTCAATTCTAACAGAATACATTTTTACTTCTGGTTAAAAGGTCCTTTTGTGGAATAACTTTACATATGATTTTGCATGAGTTAACTGGAAATCAGGAATGCAATTTTAGATATGAAACAAAAACTTTAAAATCTTGTTAATTTTTTTAAGACTAAAATATTATTTAACCTAAACTTGGATTTTGTGATTTTTTTTTTTTTAGAATAAAAGCATTAAAATATATTTATGTTTTAGGGTCTTTTTTTTTTTTTCTTTTTGGTCATTCAATAAATATTTGAGCACCTACTATGTACAGGTACTGTTTTAGTGGAGGTCAGGGGTTAAGTAAATTAAAGCATTAATCTTGAAGAATTCAGATTTCTGTGAGGGATCAACAAATACTTTAATAAAAAAAAAACCATCTTATGTCCTACGAAGTGCTAGAAGAATGAGACATATAACGTATTATCTATAGGTGGTCAGGAAATGTACCTCTTGGCTGACACTTGGACTGAGATTTAAATGGCAAGAAGACTGCTGAGTGGAGTTGGGGATAAGCTTTCCTGGCAGAGCCAACAGCTAATGCAAAATGCCAAGGTAGGGATGAGCTTGGTATGTGTTCAGGGAGAAAGGAATCCAGGGCGGTTAAGGCCATGAGCTGGGAAGACCTCAGGAGATGCCCTAAGGGTGAGAGATCATAGGAGGTCTTCTTAAATTCCCCCTTCCCCCCCCCCCCCATTCCTAGCAGGGGAGAGATGCCACTGAGAGGGAAGTTTCTGAAACGTTTACAAACTAAAGTCCTTGAGTGGTGAGGTTGGAATGGAAGCAACAGCTGGCTCAGAGGCAGACTGACTACACCAAGAGACCAAAGCACCTCTTCTCCCTCTTCACTACCCTCTCTATTGAACTGAGGCAGCACTTGGTGGAATTCCATTTTCTCCTCTGTAAAATCAAGCTGGGTGTCTCTTTCCTGCTTCACTGCTATCCTATATAAGGTAAAAAGTCCATCTACTTAGTGAATGTGGCTCCTCTCCCAAGTCCTTGCATAATTCAAAACATTTTTATTTCTGCCAGGCAGAGGAAACTTCTCTCAAAATCCAGAGTTGTATATTCAGCGTCCTACTCAACATCAAATAGAGAGGTCTGGTGCGCATTTCAAACTCAACAAGTCCCAAACTGGACTCTTAATCATCTTTTCCACCATCCCCCAACCACTAATTTTGTGGTCATTTGTTATAGCAGTCATGGGACATTTAGACAATCTAGAAAGCTGTGCGTTATAGAAATGCTGGAATCTATTGATGCAACTAGTGTAGATTCTGCTGCATTAAGGAAGCCATCAGCAAATTGAGAGTCAGGTTACCACAGAAAGGTCTCGATTGACCCCAATATTCAACTAGATGTATCAGTAGAGTAGAGAAAGGACACCAGACTCCTCCCTGCCTTGGCTCCTCCCTCCTCCACAGATGTTCCAGTGTTGATGGGGACCAGGCAACCAGGTAACCTAGGTGCCCGCAGGAAGAAACCCTAAAAGGCAATAAAATCAGTCACTGTCTCAAGTTACCTGTTCCACTGATGGGTGAGAACCTACAAAGAGGATAATCGGTTTACGTGGCATTTTCCAAAAGAACAAAAAAAAGAGTCATCAAGGGACCTCAGATTGTGAGAATAGCTTTTAATTTTAAAACAAGTGAAGCAACAAATCATCCATCTCCCTTTCCATCACAGGCAAATACTCTCCCAAAACATCTGAGATAGTTTCAACACCAACTGTGACTAGTGCAAAATAAAATAAATACAAACGCTTTTGAGAGCCAACATCGAAACCTGCTCGGCCAAGGCCGAGACAAGCAGTGGGTCTGGGGTGGCAAGATTTACAGTGTCTCCACGTCCAGCTCTGAACAGACCGAACTATACCGGGGAGGGGGAACCACAAGAGAATGTTGCCTAAAGAGAAAGAAATCGCCCAGCACCCTCCTGTGGCTGACATCCTTGGCACCTGGTAGTTGCTTAAAAAATAAAGCCAAAGCTAGAGGCTCCTAGGCAAAGTAAAGAAACAGGGTCTGGGGCTCATTTGCTTTTGTCTTTTAATTGGGGTCTTATATGTATTGGTTTTTTCACACAGAAAAATATTCTGCTTCCTGGAAGGCATTCTGTGCCTCACAGTGCTCCTGACTGCAGCAAAAATGTTCATGTTGCTCCTGTCTAAATGTTTCAGAGAATTACCTTTCATACCTAAGGTAGGGTGCTCCCTACCCCACACCATCTATGTCTACATTAGCACTGCCCAATAGAAGAATGAGAGAGTCACATGCCTAATTTTAAATTTTTTTGGTAGCCACATTTAAAAAGATAAAAAGGAAAAAGCTAAATTTTCCTATCTTCTTTAATATATCTAAAATATTGTCATTTCAGCAGGTAGTCACTATAAAATACTGATAAAATATTTTACATTCCCTCTTTATATTTTTGGCAGCAAGGCTGCAAAATCTGGTATGCATTTCATATGCACAGCACAGGCTCAGTTCAGGCAAGCCAACTTTCAAGAGGCTATTCACTAGCCATATAGGACTATTGGCTACTGGACTGAGCAGCACAGGTCTAGAGAATATTAATACAAACTCTGGGGATGACTTACTGAGTAGAGGATCTCTGAGCCATGGTGTGGTAATCCTATTGCCAGCTTAGACAATCTTAGACAGGCCCTTGCTCTGTAACCTAGGACTTCGCCCTACGGTAAAGGACAGAATCACACTTCACCTAATCCTATCTCCTGGTCCTGCTCCTGTCACCTGTCATCTCCCCACAGATAATGTAACTTAGCAACAGTGGTCCTATGAGATGAAAAAGACATCTTTCTGTGGTAGACAACTTTCTTGGTATTTATTTGGGGATCAGAGCTAGAACTGAATTAGAATAAGAAAATAATCTGTATAGCCCCAGCTGGCATGGCTCACTGATTGAGCATCAACCTATGAAGCAGGAGGTCAGGGTTCAATTCCCGGCCAGGGCACATGCCTCAGCTGGATCCCCAGTGTGGGGCATGTAGGAGTCAGCTGATCAATGATTCTCTCTCATCTTTGATGTTTCTCTCTCTCTCTCCCCACTTCCTTCCTCTCTGAAGTCAATAAAAATATTTTTTTCAAAAAAGGAAATATTGTTTAAATGTGACAGATTTAGCTAACAGTAGTTCTGAGGTTTTTTTGGAGCAGGAAGTATTCTAAGTAATTTTTTTCATTTTTGAGAGGGATGATAACAAAGTACCTCGTGGACTGGAAAGTGGAGAGTTTCAAGGACGGTGGGAAAATGGGAAACTTACCAAAGAAAGTGAAAACAGAAGCCAGGGTAGGGACACTAAAAATGAGATCGGTTCTAAGCTGGGGTGGGTAAGCTGTAACAAATCAAAAACATAACATCTAGCCTATGTGACCATATCTCACAGCCAGATCTCAGTAGCAACAAAAGGAAAATAAAAATAGAACCGACTGTTCAAACAAGGAGTGACTTCTGGGCTTATCTGGTCTCATCCGCTCATTTTAAAGAAAAAGGCCCAGGGAGGTAGTGACTTGGCCCCATCACACCGAGAGGCGGAGTCAGGATGCAAACCCAGGAGCCCTCACCATGAACTGCAGGTGCCGCTCCATCCACTTCAGGTCTCAGGGGAATAAGTGGTGATGGGATTCCCGGGCTCCCACTACTCACACTAGACCTCCTGCAGCCCAAAGCAAGCCCCGGGGAGGGTCAGGCACATTCTCTTGTGGGTGGGAGGAAACAGCTAAGTCAAAATATGGAAGCAATGCTGATGTAAAACAGCATTCAAATGGGACTCGTCCAATAGTCCTTTCTGTATACTATTTTTCCCTTTTAAAAAAATACCCCAATTTGAACCAAACCGGATTTCTAATTAGTCATTTGGGCATTTCGATCAATTGACAAAATAAAAACTTTGATACATTATATTTTCCAAAGACACATTCATTGGGATTTTACACAAATGGATATCAAAAGGTATTTACAGGGAAAGGGGCCCTCGCACACGTGCACCCACACACAGTAAGAATTTCACAATTATCCCACCACGCCTCACACAAAGGACTCCTAACAGGCTGATAATCAATTGACAAAATCCATACATGATTCCAGTTTTCAGTTACAAATAATTTCATCTACATACACGTGTAAAATTAAGCAGTATGTTCCAGACTTTTATTCCAGGGAAACCTGCCTTATATATATTAAAGGAAAACATATAAATACATTTTTTAAGCAGAAAGAAACTCATTATTTGCTCCAGTTTTTCCCCAATTTTCCTTCTGAAATGAAGAATAGCACATATACAAAACTTGGCCTTGTAGAAATAGCCCTTTGTTTTTTGAGGCAGAAAAATAAAGGCAGCCATATTACATTTTATTTTTACAGTATGTTTAGGCATCAAAAAGGGCTAAATTAATTGTTCTACTTAAATTCAATATTGTATAGCTTATAATCTTCTATACTGATTTTATACCATCCATTTTGCAAGGTTTTATTATAAAATTTTTATTCTGTGCAAAATACACATGCTATGCTATCTTTGTCCACATTTTAATCCAAATCCTCAATCACGCCCCCACCCCTAAGAAGGCCTTTGCTTTGTAATAGCATGAAAACCCGTCATTTTTTATGTGTCTGGCATCATTATTCCAGGATACTCACTCAGCCCTAAAGAGACCAGACTTTGTGAGGTTGCTGAGCGTGGCAATTCCTACAGGAGTCAAGGACTCATGTAACAGAGTCTGAGTCGCACTAAATATGATCCCAGTGGACAGAGTTTCGTATGAACGACTGCACCATGAGCTCCCTCCTTATGCCAATCTCATTTGTTCCCAAACTGAAGAAAACATCAGATGAGAGAGGAGGGAACATACTCCACAAGGATGCCTCTTTAAAAATTCAAAGTATCCAATCTCACCATATCTTCGCAGCAGAGTTGGAAAAAGAGAGATGTCATCATAGACGGTGCAAAGAGAGTGAGGAACAGGGAGTTTGAAGGACGTGCCCTGCTAAAGGCAGCCCGCCCTTGGGCTTTGTGCCCTGTGCTCACAGATCTCTGTGCGACAGACCCCATCATAACCAAATCCTGACAACTCATAGCTCCCCGGGCCATAGTCCACTGTGTGTGCTGCATGTCACCCAAAAGGTTCTATTTTATCTTCCTCCAGTTTCTGAAAAGATCCTTTCTACCAATCAAAGGCATGCCAAGCGGACAGCAACAAATCCTTTTTCATTTGACTGAATACTCTGAAATAGAAACTCCAGAGAGACTGGAACTCGGTGCAGAGCAGTAGAAGAAGAATTCTAGGGCACTAGCCTTCCACTTTTTCATTCCATCTGACATTCTAATCCTACGCTGCGCTAACGTGCTGCAGTACCACGTGGAAACGATGGTCTTTCATAACGTCACGCCAGGTGTCTTTGCCTCTGAACCTGTGGATGTGCCCAAGTTCGCATTGTTGGTGGCAGCAGATAAGCAGTGAAGGCAAGTCAGGAGGTGTTTAGCCAAGAAAGGGCAGAGGTAAGACTCTGGCCTCAGAAAAGGTAGAAATGGAGGCAGGCAAAGGGCTCAGAGGGGAGAAAACCGCAAACTAATTTGGGGCACTTCACATGATTCCAAAGAGTTGTCATGTGTGATGGTAAGAAGCAATCAGCTAAAAATACACACTATACCTTAGAGGGAAGGGCTGCTGACACACAGAATCCATCTACCTTTGGCAAAGAATAATATTGTGCTGCTCTCGGCATCTGGCATCTGGCGGTACACCACCAAATGTCGCACACCCAAGTGAATTCCTGACAGCGCTTAAAGGGACAACTCTGTCCATTTTATGCCTGAAAATGTAAGCAGGGAACTAATTTCTTCAACTGTTCCTGAGTTATGGTTTCTTTAAAAGATGTACTTGCTTTTCCCAGCTACGCTTAACGCCAACTGTTTAACCTTTCCAAACCAGCCCGCCACAGATTTCCTCATTGACACTCGCAGTCCCAGTCTCGCACACATTCACACCGTTGTGTTCTGAATTGTGATGGGATTAAATTAAAAACATTTCATTGCAGATGCTCTAATTTACTATACACAGATAGGTTGGAAATTCTTGTACTGAATGAAAAATTATGTCACAAATAAAGCCCAGCCCAGTTACTGATTTTTGCTATGAAACAAAAGTGGGCTTTCCATTTATTGTGGGTGGGGCCAGACCACTGACCCCCAGAGCAAAATTGAGGATTGGTGGTACATTTCTGTCTCTGATGTGCCAGTGGCAGATCCCCTACCAGCAATAGGAACAGTTTTCTCTTTTTAATCATTCTCTCCTTGAACATTTATAAAAAGAAAAACTATCTACAGTAGTGTATCATTGCTAATAGAAATGTCTTCCCAGTTCTATTTCAGAAGGCGTCAAATGATGGTCTTTAAATAAACTATAAATACCCCCAAGTATTCCTTTATGTCTGGCTGTCCCAACTTCTTTTTTTTATTTTTTTTTATTTTTTTTTGGCAAATTAAAAAGGCGTATGGCTTCTCGCCGCTCTGTACATCGAGGTTTAGCTTGGTATCCTGCGATAAAAGTACATGTAGCCCAGGTCTTTAGGGGGTCTTTCTGAGGCACACACTCTGTGGTCATTGTAGATCACCCATCTGAAAACAAAACACAGAAGCATTTGATGGATTTAAGTCAATTCCAGGAAACTTGGCAGAAGAAAAGTTACTGCGCCATGCATAAAAGAATCAAGGTGTTTTAAGATAACCAAACTCAAGTTTGTTATATAAAAGGGAACAGAATGCTGGTGGGAAATTACAATTGCTTTTTAAGTCTTGAGCTCAATCAAAAAGTAGTTACTAAAAGAGCCTCTAAACTTTTTCCATCCTTTAATCTCATAATTTTTTTTGCAGAAATCCATAAATAATTGAGTCAAATGAAAAGCAACTGAACCCTAACTGGTTTGACTCAGTGGATAGAGTGTTGGCCTGAGAACTGAAGGATCCCAGGTTCAAATCTGGTCAAGGGCACATGTCCAGGTAGCAGGCTCGATCCCTAGTAGGGGGCATACAGGAAGCAACTAATCAATGATTCTATCTCATCATTGATGTTTCTCTCTCTCTCTCCCTCTCTCTTCCTCTCTGAAATAAATAAAAAATGGAACTCCCATTTAACCCAGTAATCCCACTTCTAGGAATATATCCCAAAAAACTAGAAACACCAATCAGAAAGGATATATGCACCCCTATGTTCATAGCAGCACAATTCACCATAGCTAAGATTTGGAAACAGCCTAAGTGCCCATCAGCAGATAAGTGGATTAAAAAACTATGGTACATCTACACAATGGAATACTATGCTGCAGTAAAAAAAAAAAAAAAGAATTCTTTCATTTGCAACAACATGGATGGAACTGGTGAGCATTATGCTAAGTGAAATAGCCAGGCAATGAAAGAAAAATACCACATGATTTCACTCATTTATGGAAAATAAAAAACAACATAAACTGATGAACAAAAACAGATCTAGAGACAGAGAAACATCAATCAGAACATCAAACCTCAGGGAAGGTAGGGGATGATGGGGGAAAGGGGGAGAGATCAACCAAAGGACTTACATGAATGCATATAAGCCTAATCAATGAACACAGACAACAAGGGGGTAAGGGCATGAATGGGGGGTGAGGGTTAATGGGAGAATAAGGACACATATGTAATATTCTAATCAATAAAGAAATTAAAAAGAAAAAAGAATACATATAAAAAATTAAATAAAATAAACTGTTTCTTTAAAACAACAACAACAAACAATTGAGTCAAAGAATTATGTATAACTAGAGGCCCAGTGCATGGGTCTCTAGTTAGACATAATTCATTCAGTCAAAGGATTATGTATAACTAGAGGCCCAGTGCCCAGCCTGCACCCTCTCTAATCTGAGATCACTGGCTCCTAACTGCTTACCTGCCTGCCTTCCTGCCTGCCTGATCGCCCCTAACTGCCCCCCCCCTGCC
>PVJN01034323.1:0-22849 GCA_004026805.1 Lasiurus borealis | reverse complement strand
GCAGGTATGAGGAAATAAAACTCTGTGTTGACCTTGTATAACCCTGTTGCTTGTCACATAGTATATAAGCTCAGCTTTGTATGGACTCGGGGCTCTCAGCCTCTGCTCTGTTTTCAGAGTATGTTGTGAGCCCCAGCATGCTGGTGAATAAACCCTTTGCTGTTTGCATGAGAACGTCTCTTGGAGCCTTCCTTTGAGCGGCGAGCGTTTTGACCCTAACACCTTGTCCTCACTTTCCTAATTAGTGAGACAATGATTCTTTTCTGGCACTCAACACTCAATGAGAATGGCTATAATTTATATTTTTAAAAAGTATTCATGAGAATGTTTAAAAGCTGGATCCCTCATACATTGCTGGTGGAAATGTAAAATAGTGGGGCCACGTTGGAAAATGTTTTTGGCAGTTCCTCCACATGCTAAGCATAGAGTTACCATATGACCCACAAGTTCCACTTCTAGGTCCACACCCAAAAGTAATGGAAACATGTTCACCCAAAAACATGTACACAATGTTCAGAGCAGCGTTATTCGTAAGAGCCTCAAACTCCGAAACAACCCAAAATTCATCAGCTGATGAGTGGGTAAACAAAATGTGGTATCCCCATACACGAGAATATCACTTACATAAAACTTGAAAATGTTGTGCTAAGTGAAAGAAGCCAGTCACCAAAGACCAGATATTATGACTGCACTTGTGTGAAACGTCCCTGATAGGCATACCCCTGGAGGCATATCCTTAACAGAACGCAGATTAGAGACTGCTGGGGTAGGGATAGGGTGGAAGGACAGGGAGGGGGCCCTGGGGAAGGGAGGCGACTGTTAATGGGGGTAGGGGTTTCCTTAGAAGTGTTGCTGAAGTCTTGTTAAGTGGCTCCTCTCTGAGGGGGCGTGGCCAGGCCCTGGAGGCGGGGCTGGGCTCTTGGGGGCGGGGCGGAGGGGGAGACCAGGCCAGTATAAAAAGCCCAGCTGCGGTGGCTCACCATGTGGTTGCCTGTTCAGCTGCGGCGAGAGATGGAGGATTGCGCTTGCCTCTGCGGCCCGGGCTCTTCTCGGAGATGCCAATGGCATCCGCACCAGCAACGCCAGGGCCCCGCTGAGACGGCAGCAGGGGCCGACAGCCAGGGTCCCGCTGAGAAGCACGTGGAGGCGGACGCGGCAGCCGCGAGCTGCGCGTGCAGGAGTGGAGGGGTCGCCAGCCTCATCCCTCCCTCGCCGGCCCCGCGCTGCTCGCTGCAGGACCTGCCGGTGGAGATGCTGATGGAGATCTTCGTCTGGGTGCCCGTCACCGTGCTGCCCGTCCTGGCCCGGGCCTGCTCCAAGTTCCACAGCATCCTGCAAGCCGACTGCTTCTGGAGGCGCCGCTGCCTCGTGGAGTTTGGCGCGCGTGAGAGGCACCCTCAGCGCGTGGAGGCGATGGGGGGGTCTTACCGAGACGTCTACAGGAAGCTGCTGCACCGGTACAGAAACATTTTGGGGTGGTGGCAGCTGGATGCCGATGGCGGTACAGAACTGCTGAACGTAGCGGTGGACGGCCTAAGCATCACCGGTTGGAAGTACCCGCCTCGCCAGGACGATAACCTCCTCGTGGGCGGCCGCAGGCAAACGGAGGAGACCTCGTTCTCCCTTCGCCTGACCAAGGGGAAATGGGTCACGGTGGAGTGCACGGGGGGCTACATGGGGCCCCGCAGCTGCCACCTGCACATTCAGGAGCACAGGCTCACCAGGTGCAACCACCTGCACAGGAGGGGGGAAGCGGGGAGGGGGAGGCGAGGGAAGGGGGGAAGGGAAGGGCCAAAGTGGGCGAGCCTAGAAATGGGGCTACCGGTGGGGTACATCGGGCCCTTTAACCACCATCCTTGCTGCCTGCCCTACCGCCACCTCTGCCTCCCGCCGAGCCACCCGGACGACCTCATCAGGCCGGGCCTCTTCAGAGCCACCTGCAGTCCCCACAGCGACAGGCTGAAGGTTGTCATGCTCAGCTCCCATGGCAGGTACGCCAGGGCCACGGAGGTCTCGGGGTACCCCATCTACACCGGCCGGAAGGGAACGTTAGAGATCCACCTCCTGCACCGCATCCAGCCGCCCGATGTCCAGACCCTCCGCGACTTCCGCAAGCTCTGCCGCCTCTTCCAGGAGGTTCACCAGCAGGTGATCCAGGAGGAGCAGCGGGAGGAGGAAGAAGGCAGGCCCGAGGGGGGCAGCGAGGGCCGCGGCAGGCAGAGCCCTGCCCAGCCCCACAGCTCTGGGGAGTCCCGGGCTGCGGCCTTGGAGAGGCAGCCGCCTGCCCACAGCTTTGTTCTGCCTGCGGGCGTGGGCTCCGCGGACCAGAGCTACCCCAGGACCTACAGGCTGTGTTTCTATGGCGTGGACATTGTCTACCTACGGAACGCCACCCACCCGCAGCGCTTCCCCGGGATCTGCATCCTGTTTGATGAGGACCACTTGGGGTTCCTCTCTCTCCAGCTGAAACACTTCATCCAGTACAGGAGATTGCGGAGGCCCTTCTAGAACGTGGAGGCACCTTCTTCCCCACGGGCCTTCGTGGAGATGCTCGAGAACACGTAGTTCGAACCCCTGGATGGAGCAGCTTTTACACGCACTTTTTAAGATTTGACCTGACTAGATTACCCACCTTCTTGTGTTTTTTGTTTTGTTTTCCCCTTCTCTTTTTTTTTTTTCCCCTCCCCACCCCCATTTTTTTAATCCTCACCCAAGGATATTTTCCCATTGATTTTTAGAGAGAGTGGAAGAGAGAAGGAAACACAGAAATAGCCATGTGAGAGAAACACATCAATTGGTTGCCTCCTGCCCAAGCCTGAATGAGGGCCAGGCTGGGTAGGAACCTGCAAGTGAGGTAGAACCAAACCTTAGACCTTTCAATCCGCAGGTTCAGGCTCTATCCACTGCGCCAAACCAGCTAGGGCTGAGCATATCTTTTTAAAAAGAAAGGGAGAAATAAGATCCTAAAATTAGACAGTGATAATTGTTAGATGGTACAACTCTGAATACAATAAAAGCCACTGAATTTTAATTGTACATTTTAAAATGGATTTTATAGTATGTGAATTATATCTCAATAAAGCTGTTATTAAAAACAAATGTCTGCTCCAAGTTTCTTTTCTTTTTCTTTTTTTTGATAGTTAGAAACATCGATGAGAGAGAGATATCCATCAGCTGCCTCCTGCACACCCCCCACTGGGGACATGCCCATCACCAAAAGATACATGCCCTTGACCGAACCTGGGACCTTTCAGTCCGCAGGCTGATGCTCTATCCACTGAGCCAAACTGGTTTCGGCTGCTCCAAGTTTCTTTTAAAAATATATATTTTATTGATTTTTTTTACAGAGAGGAAGGGAGAAGGATAGAGTTAGAAACATTGATTAGCTGCCTCCTGCAACCCCCCCACCCCCACCCCCACTGGGGATGAGCCCAAAACCAAGGTACATACTTTTGACTGGAATCGAACTTGGATCCCTTCGGTCTGCAGGGCAATGCTCTTATCTACTGAGCCAAACCGGTGAGGGCTTGCTCCAAGTTTCTTAAGCCTCCCTCTGTGATAACTGTAAGCCACAATGGACTTAAGCATCTCTCTCTCTCTTTTGTTCTTTAATTCCACAGCCTTATTAACTCCTTATCTGCTTGTTTTTCTTAAGGTTCTGTCTTAGACCCATGTATAGTGGTTTTGCTTTATGAAGGCAGGCTCCCAACTTTACAACCCACTAGCTCTGTGATCCTGAGCAAGTTAGCTAACTTAACCTCAATTTCTTCCCATTTGAAAATTGGGGATAGTAATTGTACCTCTTCATAGGTTAAGTGTAAAGACAAAAATGACTATATAAAGCCTGCTTAGAACAGTACCTAGTATAGTACATATATAGTAAAATCCGTATTAGTATTTGTGATGATTATATATTAAAAACCTAGAAGGGTATTTAGCATATAAGTGCTCTACAAGTATTAGAATTTATTTACTTATTTTCATTTCAGACAATAATGGTAGTTTGTCCAAGACTTGATCTGTTTTGCTATTGATGAACATTTAAACTTTCCAATTTGGGATTACTATTCTATTAAATAATATGGTTTTGAATGTTTCTGCATTTTCTGTATATATTAGGGGTGGACTACAGGTATGTGGATCTTTCTATAGATAAAGGGCTAGTAGGCTAAGTTTCCTCCTGCTGTCTAACCAGTTGCTATGATGTGTACTGACCATTAGGGAGCAGACGCTTAGTGCAGGAGCTTCCAAGCTGCAGTGACTTGGTGGTGGTGGTTCTCGAGTAATGTACCCTAAATCTATAGAGGAGGGAGCCCCACTTCTCATGGGGCTGCATGATTCCACCTTTGGCTGTGGGTTGTGTTGTTGCTGGGGCACTGTGGGCTCGGAATCTGGTTTACCCCACATTTGCATTTGTGTTCCACACACTGTATGATAGCAACTTTGCACAGTGCCCTCTTGCATGCCTGGGCTACTTGGGGGGTGTCCGAGAGCTGGTCTTGGCCCAATCCCTGCAGGCCAGGCCAAGGGATCCCACAGAAAGAGGGGAAAGACTACGGGAGGTTGGCTTCAAGGTGTGTCCGGCCTGTCCTGCCCAGTCTTGCTCTGTTGGTCACCTTCTAATTAACTTCCTTTCAATCTACATGAATCCATGCATCAGGTCACTGGTTTCCAGATAAAGCCGAACCATTTTCCAGAGCAGTTGATTCAGTTTATACTCCCACCCCCATACTTGATATGCTTATCTTGTAACAATTTACATCTGGTATGTAATGGTAGCATCAATTTTAATTTGCTTTTCCTTGATTGCTAATGAGGGGAACACTTGATTTCATACACAAACACACACACATATATATTTTATTAATTTCAGAGAGGAAGGCAAGAGAGAGAGCTAGGAACATCATTGATGAGAGAGAATCATTGATTAGCCTCCCCACTCGGGGGATGGAGCCTGAAACCTGGGCCTGTGCCTTGAGTAGGATTGAACCAGTGACCTCTTAGTTCCTGTGTAGGCACTCAACCTCCAAGCTGTGCCAGCCGGTCTGATTTTCATCTTTTGTGAAGTTCCTGTTCATTTTTTACTAGGTTAGGTGTCTTTATGTGGTTTATTTGTGCAATTCGTGTGGTTTGGAAACCAGTCCTTGGTCTACAGCAAGTATCTTTTGATGAATAGAACATTTTAATTCCTAAGTAAGCAGATTTACGAGTCATTTCTATTATGATTAAGTGCTCTTTGTTTCTTGATTAAGAAATACTTTCCTGTTCCAAGGTCTTGACTATGCTTTCCTGTTAGTATCTTGTAAACATTTTATTGGTTTTCCTTTTATACTTAGGTCAATTTCACCTGGAATTGATTATTGTGTATGATGTGAGATAGGTGTGCAATTTTAATTTTCCTACATAGACGCTTGATTTTATCAGCACCATTCATGAACAAGTTTGTTCTTTTCCTACTGATTTGTGTAGAGCTGTTTGGGGCCTCTTCATTCTGTTCCTCTTACAGCAACTCCTACCTTAACTTTGTTCTTGTCTTGGCCCTTTACTTTGAAAATCAGCCTATAAATCCGTCCCACCCCCCCCTTCTCCCATAAGTAAATAGATAAATAAAACCGTTTTCTGAATCACTATACATCTCAGGATCTAATTGAAGGATAGTGGGTAGGGACTCTTTTTCACCTGGAAGTGCAGGAAGAATGTAGATTTAGTTGCTGTTGAAAGTTGCTTTATTGTGGGGACATCAGTATGAGTTTGAAATCAGAAGTCAGAGTAGGACAAAGCCTAGGGATTCACTGAGAACAGAATCAGACCATGTCTTTTGAGTTCCTTTTATCTGAGTGGTGCAGTTGTGTCAATTTGACTTGGAGGTTTTGTTGTTGTTTTTTAAATATATTTTATTGATTTTTTACAGAGTGGAAGGGAGAGGGATAGAGTCAGAAACATCGATGAGAAACATCAGTGAGCTGCCTCCTGCTCGCCCCCTACTGGAGATGTGCCCGCAACCAAGGTACATGCCCTTGACTGGAATTGAACCTGGGACCTTTTAATCAGCAGGCTGCCGCTCTATCCACTGAGCCAAACCAGTTTCGGCAAGACTTGGAGTTTTTGTTACTTGCAACCAAAAGCATCCTTACGCTACCTTAAATACAGACTCAAATGCAGAAACAAGTAAAAAGGCCTCTTCATGACAAGGGAAACGGCTGTCCCCAAAACTATAAATTTTATTTTATAGGAAGGCAATATGTAATAATAATGATAATGATAATGGTTGTGGCTAACATTTACTAAGCCATGTACAGTGCTAAGCAATGTACAGATAATATATCATTATATTTATTGCCTTATTCAATGGTAGTGACCTTCCAATATTGTTTTTTTTCCAGACCCGGAGATGTTAAGTAACTCTCACAATGTCACACAACTAACAGGATTCAGATATGCTAGTAGGTTTGTGATTCCACCACTCTTATCAATTAATTTTTTTTACTTAACATTCTTTTAAAAAATATATATTTTATTGATTTTTCACAGAGAGGAAGGGAGAGGAATAGAGAGCTAGAAACATCGATGAGAGACATCGATCAGCTGCCTCCTGCACGTCCCCTACTGAGGATGTGCCCGCAACCAAGATACATGCCCTTGACCGGAATAGAACCTGGAACCTTTCAGTCCACAGGCTAACGCTCTATCCACTGAGCCAAACCGGTTTTGGCAATATTCTTTTTTAAATAGGGAAAATTAAATGCTTCCAAAGATGTTGGGAAAAGGGGAATTCTACCTCACTACTAGTAGGAACATAAATGAATATAACTTTTCTAGCAATTTGGCAGTATATAATAAAAAGTTTATGTTCTGAAAATATATTATTTTAACGACTAACTCTACTTTAAAAAAATGAATAGTACCCCAAAATAAAGATTTTTCAAGGACATTTATAGCAGCAAAATTTTTAGTAGCAAAAATAGAATTTTGATTAAATAAATGTTAGGAACTCAAATACTAATGCAACTATTAGAATAATATTTTAGAATTTTTAATGACAAGGAAAAAATATACGATTTAAGTGAAAAAAAGCAGATATAAAACAATACTCACAGCAGGACTTCTATTATGTATTTAAAAGGTTAGACAGGTGTAGTATAAAATGATAGTGATTATCTCTGCAAGGTGGGTTTATGGATAATTTACATTTTCTTCTTTTACTTTCCTGAAATCTTCATTTTTAAAAAAAAATAAATTTTATTGGTTTCTTACAGAGAGGAAGGGAGAGGAATAGAGAGCCAGAAACAGATGAGATGTATCTTGGTGCCTGAAACCAAGATACATGCCCTTGACCAGAATCGAACTTGGGACCTTTCAGTCCGCAGACCGACGCTCCATCCACTGAGCCAAACCGGTTTCGGCAATCTTCAAGTTTTAACCATGAATTTGCAGAATACTTTATTTATGAAAATTTCAAAAATATTCTAAAGTAGAGAGAATAGAAAAACAAACCTGAATGAATTCATCACCATTAACAATTTTCAACTCTGAGCCAATCTTGTCCATCTTACCTTCTCCTACTCTCTCCATCAGATTATTGTTATTTAAAAAAATATATATTTGTTGATTTTTTTACAGAGAGGAAGGGAGAGAGATAGGGTGTTAGAAACATCGATGAGAGAGAAACAGATCAACTGCCTCCTGCACATCCCTCACTGGAGATGTGCCTGCAACCAAGGTACATGCCCTTGACCAGAATCAAACCTGGGACCTTCCAGTCTGTAAGCCAATTCTCCACCCACTGAGCCAAACCAGTTTCGGCATGATAGGATATCACCAATTTGTGATTGATTGATATGTCTCATATATCTTTGCTTATAGGTTCCCTCTAGTTTTTTTTTTTCATGCAATAATTTATTGAAGAAATTAGATGATTTGTATAGTTTTTCATAGCCTTGATTTTATCTTTGTGATGCTCCTTCTCTTTCATTTTTTGTAATTTTCTCCATTAGATCTAGAGGCTTGATCAGATTCAGAGTTTTGTTTTGCTTTGTTTTTGAGGTGGGGTATGGAAAGGATAAAGGAACTTCAGAGATGGTGTCATTTCTATGAAAGATTCAAAGTCTGGTGGTCTTAAGAGGTTAGCAGCCATTTATGATCATTGCTACACCCATAAATTATTAGGAATTACAAATTGGTGATATCCTATCATTCCTTTTCCATTTACTAGCTGGAATATTTCTGTAAAAGAGAAGTTTCCCTTCATCAACTGTTTGATTACTATTTGGGACAGACAACAAAGAGATTGTTTTTCTCTTTAATGATTATAGTTTTTAAAATAGCCGAAACCGGTTTGGCTCAGTGGATAGAGCATCAGCCTGGGGACTGAAAGGTCCCAGGTTCGATTCCGGTCGGGCATATACATTGGTTGTGGGCACATTCTCATTAGGGGGCGGCAGGAGGCAGCTGATCGATGTTTCTGGCTTTCTATCCCTTTCCCTTCCTCTCTGTGAAAAATCAATAAAATATATTAAAAATAAAATAAAATAAAATAATTAGGTCATTTCCTAGCATTCTTCAGAAGAGACTTATTATTTTTTTTTCCAGAGTATTATTATAAACTCATGGACTTAAACAGCCTGACCCTGTCACAATCTGGGACCCCTCAGGGGATGTCCACCTGCCAGCTTAGCTCTGCTCCCCAAGGCATCTGGCCTAAGCTGGCAGTCAGACATCCCTCTGGCAACCCAGGACCCCTCGGGGGATGTCTAAACTGAGCCGCACAGGGAGCAGGCCTAAGCAGCAATCAGACACCCTTAGTGCTCCAGAGGAGGTGGGAGAGGCTCCTGTCATGCCACTGAGCTCGCCAGCCATTCGCTGGCTTCTGGCTGGGTGGAGTTCCACTGTGAGAGCGTGCTGACCACCAGGGGGCAGCTCCTGCATTAAGTATCATCCCCTGGTGGTCAGTGCACATCATAGCAATTGGACGTTCGGCCATTAGGGTCAATTTGCATATTACCCTCTTTATTATATAGGATAACACTTTAAAATTAATTGTAAACTTAAAAAAAATTATCTGTGTCTACCACCAGACTATGGATTTTTTAGCAGAGCAGGAGTATCTTCTTTATTTTATTATTATTTTTATTTAATAAATCTTTATTGTTCAGATTATTACAATTGTTCCTCTTTTTTCTTCCCATAGCTCCCCTCCACCCAGCTCCCACCTCTCCCTCTGCCCTTACCTCTTTCCCCATTGTCCTCATCCATAGATGTATGATTTTTGTCCAGTCTCTCCTTGCACCTGCCTCACCCCTTTCCCCCTGAGAATTGTCAGTCCACCTTTCTATGCCCCTGATTTTATTACATTCACCAGTTTATTCTGTTCATCAGATTTTTAATTCACTTGATTTTTAGATTCACTTGTTGATAGATATGTATTTGTTGTTCATAATTTTTATCTTTACCTTTTTTCTCTTCTAAAAGAGTACCTTTCAGCATTTCATATAATATTGGTTTGGTGGTGATGAACATCTTTAGTTTTTTCTTATCTGTGAAGGTCTTTATCCGCCCTTCAATTCTGAATGATAGCTTTGCTGGGTAGAGTAATCTTGGTTGTAGGTTCTTGCTATTCATCACTTTGAATATTTCTTGCCACTCCCATCTGGCCTGCATCATTTCTGTTGAGAAATCAGCTGACAATCCAATGGGGGTTCTCTTGTAGATAATTAACTGTTTTTCTCTTGCTGCTTTTAATATTCTCTCTTTGTCTTTTGCTCTTGGTATTTTAATTATGATATGTCTTGGTGTAGTCCTCTTTGAATTCCTTTTGTTTGGGATTCTGTGTGCTTCCTGGACTTGTAAGTCTATTTCTTTCATCAGGTAGGGGGAGTTTTCAGTTATTATTTCTTCAAATAGGTTTTGAGTATCTTGGTCTCTCTCTTTTTCTGGCACCCCCATAATTCTGATGTTGGTAAGCTTGAAGTTGTCCCAGAGGCTCCTTACACTATGTTCATATTTTTGGATTCTTTTTTCTTTTTGCTTTTCCAGTAGAGTGTTTTCTGCTTCTTTGTATTTCAAATCTTTGACTTTATTCTTGCATTCCTCTAGTCTGCTGTTAGGTCTCTGTATAATATTTTTTATTTCAGTCAGTGTATATTTAATTTCTAGTTGGTTCTTTTTCATCTCCTCTTGGGTCTCAATAAATTTATCCATCTTTTTAGGAAATTCTTGAAAAACCTTATAATTGTGGTTTTGAACTCTATATCCAGTCATTTGTTTTCCTCTATTTCTTTCTTTTGTGATCTGTTCTTTTGTCTCCAATTTTTCACTGCTTCCCTGACTTGGTAGATTAGCTTTGTGTGTTAGTTGTACTATCTGGCCCAGTAGCTCCACCTCCCCATTTACCTGAGGTGGACTCTTTTGGTGTAGCCCTTTGTGGACTGTGTGTACAGCCTTGTTGTAAAGTCTTGCTTGTTGTTGGTATCACTGGGGGAAATTGACCTTCAAGCCAATTGGTTGTGAGGATCAGCTGTGTCTATGCCAGTAGAACTTCTGTGCTGGAGTCAGCCTTATGATACAAGATTTGCAAGATTGCAAAAGCTTCTGTGTTCAGCTTGGATGGGACAGAGTCTCAGGGCTGAGCAGACAGCGGCCCCTGGGTCTCAGTGTCCCTCGGTAATCACTGCAGCCGTCTCTGTGCACACTGGTGTGTGGGCCTCCAGACCTCTGCCTTTCCTAGCTCCCTTGAGTTCCCATGTGCTCTGAGACCCATATGAGTCTGGGTCCCCAGGGTCTTGCCCGAAACTGGGGTTCAGTGCATTCGGACCTGAATTTCAATGCAGTTGAGGGGTTCTATCTTCTTCCCGCTAGAAAAAGCCAGCAGCACAATCAGCAGTCAGCCCTCTGTGTGTGTACTTGTGCTCGCGTGCCTCCAGAACTCTGCCTTTCACAGCTCCCCTAAGTTTCTGTGCACTCCTCTGTTTTTCCCAACAGACCAGACTCCCCCCATATGAGTCTCACCTGGAACTGGGACTCAGTGCAATTGGGAATTTTCATCTCCCTCCTGCTAGAGGAAGCCAGCCAGGCACTCTGCCACCCATCCTCTCTATGCGTTCCTGTCTCCATACCCCAGCTTTTTGCAGCTCCTCTGAGTCTCTGTGAGCCCCTCTCTTACCTTCTAGTGGTAGAATTTCCACTCAGCCATCTTTCATGTGGTTCTGGATGATGTCTGTTTTGACTTTCAGCTGTAGTTTTGAAATTGTTGCGGAAGGCAGCAGATTAGGTGTCACCTATGCCGCTATCTTGGTTTCTCTCGAGTATCTTCTTTTTTATACTAGTATTAGTATCCTCAAAACAAGGCCTGGTGCTCAATAGTGGCTCAGTACTTGGAACAGAGCAGACATCCAATAACTATTCCTTCCAGGCACAGACACAACTAGGTCTCCATGTCCTCTCATGGAACTGAATTGCAGGTGTTCTCAATTTTCTAAGGGTGACCTGGTTTTTTCCCAAAGAAACAGTTTGTAGCATCCATGTGTTCAAGAAACAGAATATATTTCTGAAAGCATAATGTGGGAATGGGGGAGAGTGACACTATCCAGACATTTCTTTTTTTATTTTATTTTATGTGCCTCAGGCATGAAACAGCTCTGGCCACGGACACAGGCATCACGCTAGGATGAACTAAGGACTGTACATCTGCTTTGCCCCTGATTGATATAAGAGCAACACCACCAATCAGGTGTTTCCTTGTCCATTGCCAGGGGGTGTCCAGACATTTCTTGATGAGACAGTCAATTTTCCGGAGAATGGGGTAACTGTGAGCTGTCAGTACCCACCACTCACAGCAGTTGAGTGGTGGGGGTACTGGCCTGCTAGTGGGGACTGGGACAGGACACTAACCGTGTATACCTTACCATGTAAAAGTATCCAGTGTACTACCAGGGGCACTTGTACCAAATTCATCATATAGAGAACTGCATTGTGGATGTGGTGTTTTAGGTGGCTCTTTGTGGGATGTATTTGAGGGGGTGGGTTCTGGAGGAAGTGGGGCTGGATGGAAGTCTGTGGAAAAGTCTAGGCATAAATGTATGGGGAGCCTGACAGTCTTTGTGGTAATAGGAATGGGGAGAAAGGGAAATATGGGAAGAGCATATAGACAGAAGTGTAAAAGGCTGAGTTAATTAGCAATGAGGGACGGAGAAGAATGAAAAGGATGACCCAAAATTGGAACCTGGGGCCCTGAAAGAATAGTGCCTGGGCAGACACAGCGATTCAGGGCCAGGAAAGTAGCGTGGTCCTTCTGGGAAGACCAAGGGAGCAATTCTCTAGCACTAATGTTTGTGGGAATTGTTTCTTCTTTGCTTTTGTCTAGCATATCTATGGTTAAAGATAAGGATTTGCTCTTCAGGTTTTAGCAAAAGAGGTATGATAGGTGGATGACAAAACCCATGTGCCGCCACTTGTTACAGAAATGCTTCCCCTCTCCCACTCCTGCCCTATAAGCAGAGTAGGACCCGGATGTCTGTCAGTAGCTCTCTGGGGAAACCATAAGACTCTTTCCCTTTTCCAGGATCAAATTAGCTGCTAACATGAGTCACACTTCCAATTGCTTTTCTTTTCTGATGAGAGGGTGCTCAATGCCTCCTCTGCCCTCCTTTTCTGGCAATAGAAGGGTGGCGTGAGATTTAATTTATTAAAAAAAAACACAAAAAAACTTTAAAAAGACACAAAGATCCTCTCTCTCCATCTCACATGAGCCAAGACCATTGGGTGTAAAGGGTTAGTGCAGACAAACGCACTCTGATCACTTGTGATGGTTTCTCACTTTAATTATAGAAAGTATTTAGCTATTGTTCCCTAATTGCTTGCTGTAGTTGGGTTTGAGCATTAAAACAACAACAACAACAACAACAACAACAACAACAAAAACTCCAATGACAATGAGTTGTTCTTTTTTTTTTTTTTCTCTGCTTTGGTCCATTGCCATTCCAGCCCTTGGCTATTTCATTGGAGAATGAAGGAGGTGGTATGTTATTTCTGGAGAAAATTTATCTTACCTAATTGTTTTTATGGCTTCCCCTTTCTTCCTCGTAGTTGTCTAATAGAGGGAGGGAATGAGCATTTATTGAGCATCTATTTAGTATGTGCCAGGCTAGTATGCACTAGCCCTCACTTAGGTTGTCTTATTCAATCCTGAGAGACACATACTATTATCTTCATTTTACCGATGAGGAATCTAAGGCACAAGAAGGTCTCACAGCCAGTAAGTAGCTGACCTAGGATTTAAACCCAGTGAATTGGAGCCAGGATCGAAACCCAGGTCTCTCTGACTCCATGTGGTCTCTCTCAAGAGAGCTTGAGAACTTATATAGACTTTGATTAATAGAACATTGGTGTTGATGCTCCTATCACTATGGGAGATTTGGGGAACCCTGCTCCCTAACTCAGAAAGTACCTATTTCTACGTTCTCTGCTGGAGGTCTGGGATTCCCATGTTGTTTCATGACAGGAGGAGAGATTTTCAATATCGTGGTAGCAATTACAAGAAGGAAAGCCACCTCACCATTAGGGGGCTATGGCAGTCAGGGTCCTACAGGAAATAGATAGGGCTTCCCTGCAGAGTTGAATTAATGGAGTTGGGGAAGATGTTTGGGCATTTAAGGGAACAGCAAGGGGGTGGGGAAGGAGCTGGGCACTAACAGGAAACCATCGCCACCCCTCGGCTTAAAGGGGCACCATATGTGTTCCTGAGCCCAGCAAGAACTGAGGTTAGAGCAGAGGTACCCCGACAGGAGCTGTGGCAGGAGAGGAACCCAGCTACTGTTGCAATGCAGATAGGAAGGGCAGATTACCCAGGAGTGTGTAGTGTGTATCTCTCTCTCTCTCTCTCTCTCTCTCTCTCTCTCTCTCTCTCTCTCTCTCTTTCTGTCTGAACAAACACCTAGACTTTTCTCTCCTTCGCCTTCCCTGTCTCCTGGTCATAGACAGTCTTAGGGAAGCAAGCAGTGCCAGTCATCATCCTGGGCCGTAGGGCAGAGCACTCTGGGAGGATAGAGAGGATACTCAGCAGAGAGGATCACTCCGCATCAGTCCATCCGAGCTAGGTCACTGCTTACAGACTCAAAGAATCATGGAATATGAGAGTCGGAAGGGCCCTTTGAGTTCGGTCCACAAAGGCCCTTTACAAAAACTCCAATGAGTTGTTCTTTCTTTTTCTTTTTTCTCTGCTTTGGTCCATTGCCATTCCAGCCCTTGGCTATTTCATTGGAGAATGAAGGAGGTGGTATGGTATTTCTGGAGAAAATTTATCTTACCTAATTGTTTTTATGGCTTCCCCTTTCTTCCTCGCAGTTATCTAATAGAGGGAGGGAATGAACATTTATTGAGCATCTATTTGGTATGTGCCAGGCTAGTATGCATTAGCCCTCACTTAGGTTGTCTTATTCAATCCTGAGAGGCACATACTATTATCTTCATTTTACTGCAAAGGATGATCATGAGGTCCAGGCAGGGAAAATGACGGATAGGTCAAGGGTCCAAGGCTGGCAGCTCATTATTAGCATAGGCAGGATTGGAACCCAGCTCGCCTAACTCCCAGTCCATTATGTCTCTTAATTTGAGAGGTATGGCCAATAAATGGTTGATAATAAAAGATTACTGCTGAGTCAGCTTGCCTATTTTCTGTTGAAATTGCTCAAAGACCTCAGGGCATAGTTTACTTTGGTCACAGATACTTGCCTCGAATGAATCCCTCTCTAAATACATCTATGATCGGAGTGGGCTTCCCAGTCCAGTATCTGGGCTGCCCACTCCAGAATGCCCATGTCAGAATCAGGGGGTAGAATACCAGCTCTGCCCTGATGGAGTGATCTTGGACAAGTTACTTAACTCTCTGTGCCTCAGTTTGCTCAATTATAAAATGGGGGTAATAAAGGTATGTCATACCTCATGAGGATTATATGAGAAAATATATTTAAAGCATTTAAATAGTAAGTACTTGATAAATGTTAGCATACATATGCATTTACTTGCGTATAAATGTATGTAGAATAGATATGTTGATTTAGAATTCTGGTTATGAATTTATATGCTTTTTATTCCTTATTGAGATATATCAGCTGCTATTTCACAAGGATTTTTTTCCCCTCTCTCTTATGGCAGTTAAGAAAACTTAAGGGTATGTCAATAATAGCACAATAAAGCTGAAAATGGCCCTTTTTGATAGCAGAACCCTGACCTTCAGCCTGAAGTCTGGAGTTGACTACCTTTGTCCTGCTGTGACATTCTCTGCCCTGAGCAGGTGCTAACACAAGCTTCCTGGTCTCCAGTTCATACTTCCTTCTGCTGCTGCTTCTATGGATGCAACCTCGGGAGGGTTTTTCTCACCTGCTGGAACCAAATTCGGCTTTCCTGCTTCCCTTACCACAGGCCTCAGGCTCCCACATAGAATACAGTTCCTTTATTATTTCCTCTGCAGGAGCTTTTTCTCCTTGCCTTAAGGAAGAACCTTGCACTTTGGTTTCTGTGTTTCCTCTTGATGGCTACTGTGTGATGCTTTCTCCCAGATGGGCCACTTTTGGTACAAAAGATACAGCATCCTTGTTTACCAACCCCAGGCCTTGTTGCCTCAGGAACAAGGGACTCTAGCAGGTTCTGAATTAAGCTATCACCTCCCTTTATGGATTTGGTTGCTCAGTTCCTTTTCTATTTAGCTTCTCTAGTCATATCCCATCTCAATTTAAAACATGTTTCTCAAACATGCCAAGTTCTTTCCTACCTCTGGGCCTTTGCACTTGCTGTTTCCTTGGCTTGGAACACGCTTCCTCATCTTCCCCACGGCTGACTTCCTCATTTAGCAGGTTAAGAAGCCTCAAAGAGGCCTTGTCTGAGTACTCTTATTTTTTAAAAAAATATATTTTTATTGATTTCAGAGAGGAAGGGAGGGAGAGAAAGATAGAAACATCAATGATGCGAGACTCAATGATTAGCTGCCTCCTGCATGCCCCTACTGGGTATTGAGCTCACAACCCTGTTTGGGAAAGTCCTGGCCCTGGCAGTGGCCTATTTCTGGACTCCCCCCCCCTCCCCCAAACACACTCTGTCTATTCTTATTCTAATACCACCTGTGTTGATTTTTATAATTTTATAATAAACTAGAGGCCCGATGCACGAAATCCATGCGCGAGAGTAGGCCTTCCTTCCCCCTGTTGTCGGCTCTGGCTTCCCTCTGGCACCCAAGACCCAGGCTGCTCTCCAGCTGCACTTGCTGTTTCCTTTGATATTTTTATTTTATTTTTTATATGCGTCTGCTGCTTTTGTGTGTGTGTGTGTGTGTATGTGTGTATTTATTTATTTATTTCAGAGAGGAAGGGAGAAGGAGAGAGAGAAACATCAATGATGAGAGAGGATCATTGATTGGCTGCCTTCTGCAGGACCCCCCACTGCAGGATCAAGCCTGTAACCTGTGCATATGCCCTTAACTGGAATTGAACTGGGACCCTTTAGTCTAAAGGCCAATGCTCTATCCACTGAGTCAAGTGGCTAGGGCTTCCTTGATGTTTCTATATCGCTCTCCCTCTCTGAAATCAATAAAAATATATTGACAACACACACACACACAAAACAAAATACATCTTATGAACAACATTCGATAGCTGTCAGTAAATGAATAAACCAGGGCCAAAGATAATTAAGGTTAACGAGCACATCTGTACTACTTAGCAACTGCCCGTAAATTACTTCCCCAACTACTTGTTCTGATTCCTTATTAAAAAACACACAGCCCACAACTCCATCCTCCTACTAAGCACTTTTCTATTTGGAAAGCCTCGTGAGAAACAAGTTTTTAGGAAGATTCCCTGTCCGCGGCCCAGGCAAAGACACTAGGCCATCTAACAGGTACACAGTGTCTTTGTCGGGGGTCCCTGCGGCCGCTCAGGGAACCAAGAACTACAAGTCCCGGCAGGCCGCGCGGCGCCCGGCTTAACCAAACGCGGCCAGGGGGTGGCGGAGCGCGCCGTTTCCTGACACCTCCCGTTCCCGGCGGCGGCGGGAGGCCGGGCGCCTCGGCTCTGCTTCCTGCTGGGTGAGTAAGGCGGTCCCTCCGGAGCGGGCGCAGAGCCGGGGCCGCCGGGGTCTCGCGGCGCGGGGAGCGCGGGGAAGCCGGCGTGGACGCGCCGGGCGCCCTCCCCCTGCTCGGGCTACTGCAGCCGCCTGGGGAGCCTGGAGGGAACCCCAGCCGTGACCTTGTCACCCCGGGGCGCGGGCGCGGGCACGTGGCTCCGGTGACTGGCCGTGCCCCACCCCCTCGGCGGAGGCTCTCCCGCCTGGCTTACAGCAATATGTATCGATACGTCGAAGCGTGAACGGGCTTCTTGGGCGGCTCGGTCCTGCCAGTAGGGAGAGCTGGAGCTGGAGGGGAGCGGGGTGCGCACCCAGACGTGCGCAGCCCCAGGTGATGCGCGCGCTGCAAGGCGCCGGCCGCTGGGACTGCAGCGTGTTGTTCTGAACAGAAAGCGGGGGCCGAGCAGAAACCGGCCTCCCTCCCCCCCCCGCCTGGACCTGCGCGTGCCCGGGGGGCACCTCGTTTCCAGCACCTCGTGGCCGGGCCTTGCATTTTCGGGTCGCACAATAAATGAGTGCCCACGACAGCCCGTGTGTGGAGACACCCACCCGGTGCAGCTCTCTCCCCAGTTTAAGTGGCATTGACTTTCGACTGGCCAGGAAAGTCATTCAATCCAACAAGTATGGATTGGTGACCTCCACGATGCCTGGCGCTTCGTGGGTGCTCAAGCTGTGTTTGCCCAGTTGAAAGAGAGTTAGGGTTTGTCTGCGCCTTCCCACGTTCTCTTGAAGCATGTTTCTGTTGCACTGATTTTCAAACTGTAGCTCGAATCAGGAGTCCCTGCAGGGCTGTTACCACACAATGCTGGACCCCCAACCCCCAAAGTTTCTGATTCAGCAGGTCCGAGTGGGGAGCCGGGATTGGCATCCCCTAGGACATGGGGATGTTTTTGTTGCTCTGGAGACTTATTTTTGAGTTCTACTGTTATTTGGGGGGGGGGAGGGGGGGAAATCCTATGCACTTAAAACTCTTACCCTTTACACCTGGTGATAGGCCTTTGTGTTCTTGTTTGCTGGTTTAATTTTGTAATCATTACACCATATTCTATCATGTCATTACTGGCTTGGCTATTTCTCAACAGCCTTCATGGATGCCAGGTTTGATCTCACCTGGGAGAGTTTGCATTTCATTTCTTTCTGATATTCACATTTTCTTGTCAGACAAGGAACTTACAAAGTAAGAATAGTGCTTGATTCAGACATCCATTCCTCCCCTCTCCTCTCTCCCCCAACTCACTGAGGGACTCCGGTGACCCACTCCAGGGTCCAGCAAACCACTTGTTTGTCTCTACCCCGTGCTCTCTCTCTTAGTTGGAAAGACACACCTGCATTCAAGTTCAGGCGCCATCGCTTACTAGCTTCCCTGCTGAGTTTCTTAACCTTTCAAAATCTCAATTCCTTATCTGTAGAATGAGGCCCTCATAGTGTGCACCTCAGAATATGTTGTGCAAGTTACATGAGATTTTTTTTTTTTAAATATACTTCTTTATTGATTTCAGAGAGCAAGGGAGGAGAGAGATAGAAACATCAGTGATCAGAGAGAATCATTGATTGTTTGCCTCCTGCACGCCCCCACACTGGGGATTGAGCCCGCAACCTAGGCATGTGTCCTTGGCCGGAATCAAACCCGGGACCCTTCAGTCCGCAGGCTGACACTCTATCCACTGAGCCACGCCGGCTAGGGCAACATGAGATATTTAAGCACTTGGCATTCTACCTCTCACTTAGCCTGCTGCTGACTCTGAGCACTTAGTTTTCCACTGTTCTCCCTGTGGTCCTCTTTCCCAGGAGAATGAAGAACTCTATTCCTTGCTCGGATGAGATTTATTTTCCCTGTCAACTCTGGGACCTTGGCATCAGTTAGGGATTCCTTTATTGAATCAATATTGACTCAGCCACCTTCTGGGCGTCAAACACTAGGAAGGGGAGTGTGGTTACGCTGGGATGTATCACTCTCTAGAGGGGAGAGCAGATTATAAATCTGCCCAAGCCAAACCCTGGGCATTGCCTCAACCCTGGGCAACAGCTCAAGACACGATGGAACCATCCACCTTGTTTGCTTTTTACCCACGACAGTCACCAGGAAAAATAAGGCTCATTTGTCTAATAGTCTGTCTAGGAAATGGGAGGAAGCTGTGATCATTTGACAGGCTTAATGGAAGTAGGGCCCTAAGTGCCTTTCCTCTGGGAGCATTCCCTGTGCACCAAGCAGGGTGAGGTGATTCCAGGCTTGTTGTCACAGAATGTGATGCGGGGAGGGATGGTAACTGAAAAGATCTAGCCACTGATTGGCTGGTGAGGTTCTCCATTTAGTTCTGTCCAGGGAATGGATATTTCATTTGCCCATCAACCTCCAGATTCCCTGTTGCCTTGTTTCATCACCCACCGGGGTGGTCCAATGAGATGGATTCTAATCATCGTTTTGACCATAACACAGCTCTCCTAACTGTTCCATAGGCTGGAATCGGTTTCCAGTGAGGTGCTTGGGTGTGGTACTGCAGTGGTTCTCAACCTTTCCAGTGCCGCGACCCTTTAATACAGTTCCTCATGTGGTGGTGACCCCCAACCATAAAATTACATTCCTTGCTACTTCATAACTGTAATTTTGCTACTGTTATTGAAGCGTAATGTAAATATCTGTGTTTTCCGATGGTCTTAGGCTCTACAGCAGTGGCTCTCAACCTGTGGGTCACGCCCCACGGGTTGAGAAACGCTACCAGGGTCAACTGAGACCATCGGAAAACACAGATATTTACATTACGCTTCATTAACAGTAGCAAAATTACAGTTATGAAGTAGCAATGAGCATAATTTATTGATTGGGGGTCACCACAACCTGAGGAACTGTATTAAAGGGTTGCACCATTAGAAAGGTTGAGAACCACTGGGGTAGAGGCTTAGAAATCATAGTCCCTGCCCAGAGTGGCTGATTCCGTTAACGTATGAACAGTGGTAAGAATGTTGGTGGCCAAAACCGGTGATGCTCAGTGGATAGAGCGTCGGCCTGTGGACTGAAAGGTCACAGGTTCGATTCCAGTCAAGGGCATGTACCTTGGTTGTGGGCACATCCCCAGTAGGGGGTGTGCAGGAGGCAGCTGATCAATGTTTCTCTCTCATCGATGTTTCTGACTCCTTGTCCCTCTCCCTTCCTCTCTGTGAAAAATCAATAAAATATATTAAAAAAAAAAAAAGAATGTTGGTGAACTGAGGTCTGGGAGAGCCTGTCAAAGAGGTCACCTGTCATAGAGAGGAGGGCCCAAGCTTTCACTCAACCGTTTACTATCTGAGCCTCCTGAGCTAAATCACTTGCCCTCTGTGCTCCTCGGTTTCCTCACTTATCCATGGGGCTGGTAATGCTATTTCTCCCCTCACTGGGCTGCGTGGAAAATCAAATGAGATAATGAGTGCAAAGGGCTTTGTAAAGAGTAGTTATTGCTGATGTTATTTATCTAATGATTAGGTTTAGAGTCTTGATGACCTCAGCTGTCCCTCCCCCTTCAAGTGTATGTTATGAGAAGCAACTCAGGTGAAAGTAAAAAGTCAAGTAAACCGAAGAGAGCAGATGATCCATTAGCAAAGGGTTTAATAATAAGAGGTGTTTTTCATGGACAGACATATTTCACGGCTGACAGGGTCTTTTAAAATACCCCGAGGGAAGCAGCTCATTTGCATGTTAAAGACTCCCTGACACCTTATGGAAAACTCCAGCTTCAGTCTATTTAGACAGAGTTTGGCTCCTATATCATCTATTTTATGTTTTTTCAATTTCTACTTCTTTTATTATGTGGACATTTGCATGAAAACCAGGTCTTGGGAGTTGTGTCTATTTCGCAGCTGCTTCCCCATCCAGAGATTGTCTCAAGCCTAGGGGTGGTCTCATCGCCTACCAGGACAGATGTGGAGGATGGTGCACTAGGAGATGGGGTTCAGAAGAGGCGAGGGCTGGGAACTGGTGCTGGGGGTGAACAGAGGAGGATGGCTATCCAACTGGCAGATGTGATTCTCATCTGGGGACATACGTTGTTACTGGCTCTGCACAGGCTCATGGGATATAGTTTATTCATTGATTGATTGATTCATTCACTAAATACTTTTGGAATACCTACTGTGAGCTAAGCCAAGGTTTGGCACACAGTAGCTGGAGAACCAAATCTGGTCAAATCCATTACTTTACATGTCATCTAGGCTACTTTTTGCCTTGAGCTACATACAATGCAGTGTTGAATAGTTATGATATTGTAGCCTGTAAATAAAAAAAAATATTTCCTGTTTGGCCCTTTAGGGAAATAGTTTGTTGGCTCCTATTCCAGGCAGGACAACAGCATGTGCAAAGGCTCTGAGCCGAAATCGGTTTGGCTCAGTGGATAGAGCATCGGTCTGCGGACTGAAAGGTCCCAGGTTCTATTCCCGTCAAGGGCATGTACCTTGGTTGCGGGCACATCTCCAGTAGGGGGTGTGCAGGAGGTAGCTGATGGATGTTTTTCTCTCATCGATGTTTCTGACTATCACCCTCCCTTCCTCTCTGTAAAAAAATTAATAAAATATATTTTTTAAAAAAAGGCTCTGAGGCCAGAATGTGCCTGGCATGTTTGAGGAACAGCAAAGAGATCAGTGCCCTTGGAGTGAGTGGCAAGAGGGAAAGGGCTGAGACCCTGGACGGAATTGGGCAGTCTGGTCAAGTTGGATCTTATAAGTCATGTCAGGGCCTTCTCTCTTCATCCAAATGAGGTGAGACCCACTGGGGAGTGGTTTGCTGGAGCACCTCTCCTGGTTCACGAGACTCTCCTTGGGGAGCTGCAGCTGTGGTCAAAGACTAATCTGACTAGAATTTCCAGGAGAAGAAACCCACGGAGTGCAGTAGCCCCAAAGAGTGACTATGGAGCCACATGGTGGACTGAGCAGGTACAAGCAGGGTGGGAGAAGGTATCATGGAGTCAGGAGCCCACTTGGTGGGCATTGAAACACTAACTGCAAAGCGCCCTACAGCACTGTGAGTAACAGTTATGGTGTTTGCACTCAAAGAGCTCACAGTCTAGACAAGGGGCAGTCAATTCTGACGAAAATCAGCTAAATGTGGAAGGCTTACCTGGCTGCTGCTGACCCTTTCCGACCTGGGCATAGAAGCCTAATGGCGCCTCTGTGTGCATGGTGATATAATAAATGTTTATAAGTGACGATTGTTGACATGCTCTGCCACTTTTCCTGTAGAAAAAGGCACCTCTCATCACATATTCATCAACTTTCCTCTTGCCCTCTTTTTCTTCTCAGCACTTCATACCAGCTGGCATTCCAATATATTATCTCTGCTTATGATCTGTCATCTCATCTAGCGTGTAAGTGCCACATGGACAAGGACTATATCAAGAGTTGACTTGTGTGCTGGGTACTATGTTGAGCTTATTATATACACTAGAGGCCCGGTGCACAAAATTCGTGAATGGTGGTGGTGGTGGTGGATGTGTCCTTCAGTCCAGTCTGCACCCTTTCCAATCTGGGACCCTAAAGGATGTCTGACTTCCCATTTAGACTGGATCCCGGTGTCAGACATCCCTCTCACAATCCAGGACTGCTAGCTCTCAACCCTTGTCTGCCTGCCTGCCTGATTGCCCCTAACTGCCCTCCCCTGCAGGTCTGGTCCCCAACAACTGCCCTCCCCTGCAGGTCTGGGTCCCCCCAACTGTCCTCCCCTGCAGGCCTGATCACCCCACTGCCCTCCCCTGCAAGCCTGGTTGCCTCCCAT
>PVJN01034322.1:0-22850 GCA_004026805.1 Lasiurus borealis | reverse complement strand
GGGTGAGGGCTGGGACCTGTACCTTTGTGAAGGCAGCCAGTTCCGTGTTCATGAAGGTGAGGAACTCTGTCTTGGAGAGTGTGAAGCTGTTACTGTCCTTTCCAGCGTACCTCTGGAACACCGCAATCAGAGACTCGATGCACCGCTCAGTCTCTGTAGGGCTGGACATTTTTGCCTTGGGAGGAAAAAAAAAAAAAAATCATGGCTTAGACGAGGGCAAGGCATCAAGGACCGGAAGCTGGAGAACAACTTCAAAAAATCTCAGCTCTTCATTTCCGGTCAAAGCAGTTCCTAAAGGACTGAGTCATTTTTTAGGGGCCCAAGACAAGCACAGAAAGTCACATCCTATGAGCTCCCCCACCCCACCGCCTCCCACATTGCGTCATGGTTATTCCAGGTGACATACAGTCACAGGAAGCATGGAGCGTGTGGGTAAATCTGAAAGCTTGCAGGCAGCCACGAGGAGAGGAAGGGTGCTGGTATTTTGGGAACACGTGGGTAAATACATGTATGACTATCCATCCACAAGTTCATGTGCATCTCAAGCACTGTGTACCAGTTTGAAAATGTCCTGTTTTCCAGCGTATAGAGAATCTACCGGGGTGAACGAAATGGCAGTTCTTTGTAAAGCAATGCTGAACTCCTGGGACTCATGCATTTCGCGATGAAAACTGAAAGCTATTATTGTGGGTGGGGTGAGAGAGCTGAGAATTTTTTGGGATGTTCTAAAAGCATCTTTCATTTTTTTATTTTGTTTATTATTATTATTTTTAATCCTTACCTGAGGACATGTTTAGAGAGAGGAAGATTGGGAGGAGGGAGGAAGGAGAGAGAAGAAGAAACATCGATTGGTTGCCTTCTATATGTGCCCCAACTGGGGACTGACCACAGCCCAGACATGTGGCCTGACTGGGAATCCAATCAGCATCCTTTCGGTGCACAGATGATGCTCAACCAACCAAGCCACTCCCGCTGGGCAGCCACCGAGTATTTTACATGTGAGGAAAGGGAGACGTGAGAAGGGCATAGCGGAGTCATCCCCTGGAATCTTGCCCCCCAGATCCCTTTCTGCAGCCCCGAGCCTTTGCTCCTTCTACCTCCAGATGTCATGCCTTCCCCCGGGAATGACCGGGAGGACTTCTCTGGCGACTTCAGACCAGGCAGGTGGACATGGGGGCTCTCAGATGGCCGCTCACACAGGTCCCAGGCCTTCTCCAGAGCTGAACTATGGCCGAGGTGGCCCCAGGGGCAGACTCAAAGCCTGTGCTGGGCTCTGCTTTCCCTCGAAGAGAAAGCTTCCAGTAAATTCTGTCCTGCTGAGGGTGCCCATCATGCTAGTGATGTCCACCTGTGTCCCCACCTACTCTTTTCCTCTTCTCCTTTCCATGCAACAACAGACAACAAAGTCACATGGGAACTTGGAGAGGCAGAGCCAGCACCAACTGGTGGTGAAAGCTGGCATGATGCCCTGGAGGAGGAAGGGGGATGCCACTGGGGTCCTTGGAAGGAAAAGGGAGGTGTTGGTTAAGAATGGGGTGGAGGGGAGGCCAAGACCGGTTTGGCTCAGTGGATAGAGCGTGGCTTGTGGACTGAAAGGTCTCAGGTTCGATTCCGGTTGGGGGCATGTACCTTGCTTGCAGGCACATCTCCACTGTGGGGTGTGCAGGAGGCGGCTGATCGATGTCTCTCTCTCATCGATGTTTCCGACTTTCTATCTCTCTCCCTTCCTCTCTGTAAAAAATCAATAAAATATATTAAAAAAAAAAAAAGAATGGGGGGGGGTGCGGGGAGAGGGAGCGTGCAGAAATGAGGAACTGCTGGGCTCCCCCTGGTGGCTAGGAGCAGCAACTGCAGACTTCCTGGAACACTTGCGGCCACACCCCTCCTCTGGGCATTAACAATGGTCTACGTGTGCATGGTGACTTTTCTTGAGTTGTACTTCCTGGAGCTCAGAGGTGGCGGCTTTCAGGCCCCATAAATCAATGAGCTAAAGACTGATCAGAGCCCTGAGGCTGAGGTGGCTGAGGGTCTCCCTCCCTCCTTCCTGTAGGCTTTTCCCTTCCCAGTCTCTCTGCTGGTAGCTGCTTTACCAGCCCAGCCAGGTGCCTGCTGCCCACTGCGTCCGTCCGGGAGAATCTATGAAGCTCTTCCAAAGACAGTCTCTTTCCCAACAATCACACTGTTGGGACTTTGTCTTAAGGAGAGAAAAGTGTTGGGAGGTTCAGGGTTTGTTTCATCGTCTAGAAACGTGTGTTTGCACAACAGCTCTTCTTATCAGGACTCCTGGTAAAACAGCACTGTCTTACTAACGTGTCAGGTGACCAGAACCAGATCGGCTAGGAACCAGATCGGCTAGGAACCAGATGGGCTAGCAGGGCGTGCCAGATGGGGGAGAAGGTTCTAGACCAAGGGGCAAGGGACTGGTGACCTTTTTCTAGGCCCACAGAGGCTCCCTCTGCCCAGTTTCCTTGTGCAATTCCGATGGCATTGCTTTTCCAGTTTCAAAGTAGCTTCTGCTTACTAACTCCTCCCTCCCCCTTCCCCTTAACATTGTTCTTATCTGCAGCAATTTAGACTATTTCTGTCCTCTTGAAAAACTTGCTGCCAGCTACAGGGAGAAACCTGGTTCCCCCTCAGGGGTAATTTTCCAGAGCAAACGCAAGAACCAGCAAGAACCACCACGATCGCGTTACTGGGATGGAATTGTGAAATCTGTAGAGCTGGATGGAGGGTGTTGGGAGGCAGGCAGGGCTTAGGGCGGGGCAGCTGCTGAGAGGGAGAAGGGCACGTCTCCTGCCGGGAGGCTGGCCAACACCCCACAAAGCTCCCAGCATCCTCAGAGCTGTATTTGGTGGGAACTAAGATAGTGACAGAATTTTAACAACGCCGGCGAAACACTCAACATTTCAGGGGAAAATAAAAAATCAAAAGGAACGTGAAGAAGAAGTAACACTTGAAAGAAGGCTCAAGCTCTCAAGTTCTCCTTCTTTAACCAACACTCCCCCCCCCTTTTCCTTCCGGGGACCCCGCAGTGGCATCCCCCTTCCTCCTCCAGGGCATCACGCCAGGTTTCACCGCCTGATGGTGCTTGGCTCTGCCTTTCCGAGTTCCCAGGTGACTCGGTTCGTTGTTGCATGGCAAGGAGCAGAGGGAAAGGGGAGATGGGGACACAGATGGGCCCACGGGGGCCGGGGTGGCCCCTGTGCTTTGTACACGCCGGATGGAAAGTGTTTTAGGCCAGTGTGGTCCTTCAGGGTGGTTCCTCACTCTGCTGTGGTAACGGACCAGCCAGACAACTCCCAATGAATGGGTGTGGCCAGGCGCACCCATAAAACTTGATTTGTTGGAGGCGGGAGTTTGATGTTCATATACTTTTCACAGAGTATTATTATTCTCCCTATGATTTCGCTCTCAACCATTTAAAAATGCAAAGTCGACTGGTATAGCCTGCGGCGGCGGGGACAGAGACCCCTGGGTGGAGGTTGGCTGCCTCCCTGCACCCGGGGGGAGGCCGATTTTGGAGGTGACTCCATGGCCAAGACAGAGAATGCAAGGGTGCAAGGTGGGGAGGGCAGGGGCTTGAAGGGGGAACCCCAGGTGGCACCGCCAGGGCCTAAGAGAAGGTTGGAGGGGTGGCGGGGAGGGAAGGGAAAGGAGGGGCTTAGCTAGGCGGGGCTCCTTCCACATTCCTGGCTGAGGCTGCGCTCCGGGGACGGGCTGGCTTGCTTCCGTCCCTGCCCTGGCCCTGGGCCGGCGGTTTTACTGAAACTTGGGTTTTCCCAGGGCTCAGGCGACTGCTCTGAAACGGGGCGCTTCCTGGTCCCCAGGAACAGCCGCTCCCGGAACTCCAGCCCAGTCTGCCAGGGGGACCCCGAGGTGTGTATGGGGGGGGGGGGCGCGGCCGCAGCTCCAGGAGGACCCCGCCCCTCCCCACCGTCCAGCTGGCCGTGCAATGCCCACCCCGCAGCCCGGGACCCTATCTTCCCCCCGAAAACAGATCCTCCGGGGGCCGCCCTGGGCTGTCAGTTACTCCGGGGAGGAGGACATCAGGGCTTCTCCCCTCCCGCCCGCTGCTCCCGCTGCCACGTCCGCAGAGAGACCTTTCCTGGCGGAGAGGATGCGGTGGCTCTTGCTCGGGGTCTCGGAGGAGGAGGAGGAGGAGAAGGAAGAGGAGGAGGAGGAGGAGGAGGGAAAGTCGGGGTGACTTACCATGGCGGAGCGGAGCGGAGCGGAGCGAGGCGCAGAGGCTGCGAGCGGGGAGCGGCGCGGCGAGGTCTGGGCTGCGGCCCCCGCCGTCCCCGCCCCGCAGCCCGGCCTGACTCACGCCGCCCGCCCCCTCCCCCGCGTCCCCGCCCCCTTCCCCCTCCTCCCCTCCCTCCTCCACCCCTCTCCCCGCCTTGCAGATCGGGACTTGTCCGCCCAGCTCCCAGCTTCCTTGCAGCTCGCAGGAAACCCGTCGGAGCCTTCAGCACTCTCTCTCTCCCTGGCCCTGGGACCCTTGGAGCTCTTTTTTATTTTATTTTATTTTATTTTATTTTATTTTATTTTATTTTATTTTATTTTATTATTTTATTTTATCTATTCTATTCTATTCTATTCTATTCTATTCTATTCTATTCTATTCTATTCTATTATTATTTTTGAGTTAGAACAGTGGTTCTCAACCTTCCCTTGCATACAGTTCCTCATGGGGTGGTGACCCCCAACCATGAAATTATTTTTGTTGCTGCTTCATAGCTGTCATTTTGCAACTGTTATGAATCGTATCTGTGTTTTCCAATGGTCTTAGGCGACCCCTATGAAAGTGTTGTTGAACCCCAAAGGGGTTGCGACCCACCGGTTGAGAACCACAGTGGTTCTCAACCTTCCTAAGGCCCCGTGACCCTTGCATACAGTTGTTCCCATGTGGTGGTGACCCCCAACCATGAAATTCTGCTACTGTTCTGCATCGTGATGTAAATATCTGCATTTTCTGATGGTCTTAGGCAACCCCTGTGAAAGGGTCGTTGGAAGCCCAAAAGGGGTCTCCACCCACAGGTTGAGAACCTCTGAGTTAGAAGTTGTACCGGCCGTATCCCTGGTGGGGCGGGGAGGGGGAGGGCTGTCTTCTCCTTGGAGGAGCTCCTTCTGCTCCCCTTGGGGCTGGATATCCGGCAGGACTCCGCTTGAAATCGGGGCCGCATGGGGTGTGGCCCACGCGGTAGAGCAGAAGCTCTGCACCCTCTCTCTAAACCGGTAACTGTGCAGCAGCCACCAAACTGCAAACCCCGAGCGACTGCAGTTACGAACGGACCCAGCCCCGAGGCCCGGGTTTGAATCCCAGCCCTCTCTCTCTCATTAGAGAAACGGCTTCCTAATCCTGCGGTTTTCTCCAGGGAGACATGGGGGTATCATTAAGGAGATGATAAAAGCAAAAGGGCCTTGTCAGTGGTGAGTGTTGTAGGACGTGAATGACTATTTGCGGCAATGCTGGGGGTTACTGTGCGCTGCTGATGTGGTGTCATGGTCCCTCCAAAGCCCTCCCCTCTTCTCCCTTCCCCTTGCCTCTGTCCTGGTCGCCACCCTCATTCATTCATTCTCTCCCCTTTGAGATAGCACCTTTAGAGCAGCCAGCGTCCCTGGGCAAGCAGCTGGGGGCTGTTTTATCAGCCGGCTTTCCTCCCCTGTCTGCCCAAGTTAGTTGTTTATTTTTGAAATGTGTATTTATTGATTTGAAAGAGAGAAAGGAAGCAGGGTTAGAGAGAGAGACACATCCACTTGTTGCTCCACTGACTTGTGTATTCATTCATAGCTTCTTTTTTTAAAATACATTTTATTGATTTTTTTTTAAATTTTTTACAGAGAGGAAGGGAGAGGGATAGAAAGTTAGAAACATCGATGAGAAAGAAATATCAATCAGCTGCCTCCTTCACAATCCCCACTGGGGATGTGCCCGCAAACAAGGTACATGCCCTTGACCGGAATTGAACCTGGGACCCTTCTGTCTGCAGGCCGACGCTCTATCCACTGAACCAAACCGGTAAGGACCACTGGTTGCTTCTTGTATGTGTCCTGACTGGGGATCAAACACGCAGGTGTATCTGGGACGATGCTCTAACTACCGAGTCACCCAGCCAGGGCTACCTTTTAGTTTTCTTTACGTTCCTCCAGGTATCTGTCATGCCGATGGTTGGAGGCCGGCAGAGGCCTCCTCAGCGTTGTTTTTCGGTCCTCCGCTGTTGCTTCAGAGTTGAGACATTTTCTCTTTCCTCATGAGCCACAGGAAATGATCACACGCACACGGTAGATTTCTATTCCCCAAAGGCCACACACTCGCAGAGCCGTGTCCAGTCTGTTGTGACCCGAATGTGTGGACAAAATATTCTGAGTGGCTCTGTATTGCTTCATCTTCGTCTGAATTCTTCATCTTGGAATTCAAGGCCCCTCAGGGTGTAATCCCAGCTGTGTTTTTTTTTTTTTTCATGATCTCCCTTGATTCGCTGTGAACTCGGGTGATGTGGAGCTTCTCACTGCTGCCTGCCCGCAGGGTTGACCCCTTTAGCCAGTTCTCCATGGAAAGGTCGCGGTAGTTGTGAAAATATTGAAATTCTTTCTCTGCCGGTTGCTGAGTGGCCTCTGTTCTTGCCTAAATCCCGAGCGTCATCCCTGTGAAGCTGCAGCCAGCCCCGTCCCTCTCCTGAGCAATGAATTCCCACAGCCAAGCGGCGAGGGCTGATGCACGGTGTGCTGAGGGTCTCTTGCACTGGCTACAGCCATACAGCCGGGCCACTATTCTGATTGGTCAATGCCAGGTCATGTGTTGAATATCTTCCAGCCTTTAAGAGCCCTATAATTTCCCACCTCTCGTTTTTTATAGTCCTCACCCGAGGATAGGTGTTGTTGTTTTTTTAAACTAAATCTCTGTTGTTGAAAGTATTACATATGTATTACATATGTCCCCTTCCCCCCCCAACCTTTCATTGGTCCCCTTCTAGCCCGGCTCCTGCCTCCTCCCTCCCCCAGACCCTCACCACCCTCTTGTCTGTGTCTATGGGTTATGCATATATGCATACAAATTTTCTGGTTGCTCACTCCCTACCTACCCACCCTCCCCCGCCTTCCCTCTGAGATCCCGCAGCCTGTTCCATGCTTCTGTGTCTCTGGATCTGTTTTGTTCATCAGTTTCTTTCGTTCATTAGCTTCTACCTAGGAGTGAGATCACGTGATACTTGTCTTTCTTCTACTGGCTTATTTCGCTTAGCGTAATACTCTGTTGCTTCGTGCTGTCTCAAAGAGTAAGCGATTGTTCTTTTTTACAGCTGCATAGTATTCTGTGGTATAACTATCCCACACCAGGCCCTCAGAACCAGGAGGGAGTTTTGCATGTGAGAAAGAGCTAGTTGGATTTGTTTTTAAACTTTAAAAAAAATATATATTTTATTGATTCTTTACAGAGATGAAGGGAGAGGGATAGAAAGTCAGAAACATCGATGAGAGAGAGACATCAATCAGCCGCCTCCTGCACGCCCCACACTGGGGATGTGCCCGCAAGCAAGGTACATGCCCACTACCGGAATCGAACCCGGGACCCTTCAGTCCGCAGGCCGACGCTCTATCCACTGAGCCAAACCGGTCTCGGCTGGATTTGTTTTTAATGAGTAGGAAAGTCACATTTGTTTCACCAAATAGGCCTCTTGGCACAAAATCAGCTTAAAGACCAGGTGTTTGCTCACCCGCACACGGTGTACTGTAGTATATTTACTAAAATGCCATGAATGAATTACTCTTCATTCTTTTTCCTAGTTAGCCAGAAGTTGGCTTTTAGGCCCACAAGTTGCAACCCCAAATGTAATGTAACCTCTTCTGTCCCACAGCCAGAAGGGGTCACAGGGACCCATGGTGAATATGGGCCATGTTTCCCCACTTGAACCACAGACTGTGGGCTGGACTCTCATCACAGTGTTTACACAACAGTCCACAGTGCTCTCTGTAGGAACTTCCACTACCCTCCTCCCCCTCAAACAAAACATTATTGTAGCAGGAACTCCTGCTGTTAGTAAAATAGTGACTTGTGTTATGTAATCAACCTGGTGAAAAAAAGAGATCTATTTTAAAAAAAATATATTTTATTGATTTTTTACGGAGAGAAAGGGAGAGAGATAGAGAGTTAGAAACATCGATCGCTGCTTCCTGCACACCCCCTACTGGGGATGTGCCTGCAAGCAAGGTACATGCCCCTGACTGAAATCAAACCTGGGACCCTTCAGTCTGCAGGCTGACGCTCTATCCTCTTAGTCAAAACGGTTTTGGCAAGATCTATTTAAAAATATATATATATATTTTATTGACTTCAGAGATGAAGGGAGAGGGAGAGAGAGAGAAACATCAATGATGAGAGAGAATCATTGGTGGGCTGCCTCCTCCACACCCCTTACTGGGAATGGAGCCCACAACCAGGGCCTGTGCCTTTGACTGGAATCGAACCGGGACTCTTGGCTCAGTGAATAGGCCAACGTTCTATCCACTGAGCCAAAGCGATTGGGGCAGGAAGAGATATTTTAATGGCTTCTTCTCAGTCAGAAATCCTCTGAGCCTGACACCCTCCAGAGGCGTAGTATGTTTGGAGCCTGCCTCTAGGTTCTCAAAGTTCAGACTCGAAGCACTGTCTTCACCAGCTAATTTGTAGTGGCAGATTTCAATATTGCTGAAATGTGAGCAGTTTCCTCTCTGGTGACAGCCTTTTGCAAAGTGCCTGCCGAGGTGGCCCGTTCCCGGAACTGGCTTTCAAGTCTCTAGAGGCACATCCTTTGCCCTGCAGCCCGGCGACAGGTGGGCTTGAGGTGGAACAGCTGAGCCTTTGGCAGGAAGAGAACAGCGTCTAGATGCCACGAGAGAGAATGTCTCCTCTCTCTCCTCCTCTGATCAAACGTGGAGGCGACTTTGGCTGTTTTCTGATCTATAAGACCAGACATTCCCTGGAGCTTTGGGTTATTTCAAGGCTTATGTGCCTCAGGCCACTGAGACACTCAGCTAAGTGTTGGCTGAACAGATGCTTTTCGTGTAGTGGAATCTTGCAGCTGACGCCACCTGAGATCCAGGAAGAAGAGAACGTGGTTTCCTGTTTTTACTGCAAACACTCGCTCCTCTTGCAATCCAGCAGGGCAGCCCTTTCTTCCTGAGAGCTCTCCTGCCGGCCCCTCCTGCCCTCACCCCTCCAGGGAGCTGACCGCTGTCTCCGTAGTCCTGTGCACAGATGTCCTGTGCGGGGCAGCTACGTATCTACACGTACATCTCTTTTTCAGAGGCTGCCAGCTCCCTGCAGACAGAGGCCAGATCTGACGTTTTCAAACTCTGCCAGCCCTGGCACAGTTTTGGCTTCCAATCTGTAAATCTCCCAGGACCGTAAATTTCAACTGTTCTGTTCTTCCTCTCTATGATCAGACCTATCAAGTGCTTTAACACTTTAGAGCAGCGGTTCTCAACCTGTGGGTCGCAACTCCTTTAGGAGTTGAACGACCCTTTCACAGGGGTCGCCTAAGACCATCAGAAAATGCAGATATTTACATCACGATGCATAACAGTAGCAACATTTCATGGTTGGGGGTCACCACCACATGAGGAACTGTATGCAAGGGTCGAGGCCTTAGGAAGGTTGAGAACCACTGCTTTAGAGTGAAGTGTTTGCCTTAGACATTGTAGATATGTCTATAATATGCGCATTTTAACTTTCTCTCTTTAAGATACGTGTTATCACCTAAAAAGCAATATAGACTGATTATTTAAAAATTTCAAATATGTTGAAGTGAAAAGCAAAAGCTTCTTACACCCCCTACCCCTTAAACCCGCTGGGCTTTGTCACTTATTTCTTGGGGTGTTTTCAGTGGTTGTTTTGATTCACACACTTGGAGTCACACTGCATACCCTCATTCACCACTTGCTTTGTTTTCACGTAATGATCTTTTTTGGACATTTTTTCTTCTGAATGACTACATAGCATCCTGTAACATAGAAACAAAATTACCTGTTGTTTCTGGGAACACTAACAGTGGGCTTTTTATTGAAGGACAACTAGATAGTTTCATTTTTTTTCCCCCTAAGAAATATTCTAGAACCCGGCCGGTGTGGCTCAGTGGTTGAGCATTGGCCCAGGAACCGAGTGGGCACAGTTTAATTCCAGGTCAGGACACATGCTCCAGTGGTAGGCTTAAGCCCAGTGTGGGGGGTGCCGGAGGTAGCCAATTGATGATGTTTCTCTCTCATCCATGTTTCTATCTCTCTATTCCTCTTCCTTCCTCTCTCTCTAAAAAAAAAAGAAAGAAAAGCTCCAGAAATCCTGCACATGCACAGGCATGTCTGAGGAGAAACAGAAGTAGAATCAATGGTTTCCAGAATATGAGCATTGACAGTTTTGACAGATATTGCAAAATTGCCCCTCAAGCGTTAATAGTGTTTTTTTTTTTTAATTACAATTTTGTTCAATTACAAGTGCAATATTATATTAGTTTTAGGTTAGACACACGTCTCTTGCAAAGTGATCCCCCATAAGCCTTGCACTCACCTGGCACCCCATCTAGTTATGACAACAGTATTGACTATATTTCCTAAAAGTTAAAAGTCACTTCTTAGGTCTGTGAATCAGCAAGTCTGCGGAGACACAGAACGTTGCATGGACTCGAAGGAGTTAAATACTGTGGTACATTCTTGTGTTTCGGCCTAAATTGGCAGCATCTCTGAAGCCGGTTACCTCAAATGTTGCTTTGGTTTCTGGCTGCCTCCTTCAGCCACCATCTCCTCATTTCCCACCCCAGCCCCCCGCGCCCCCCCCCCCCCATTGAGTCCCCCCCCCCCCCAAAAAAAAAAACACAAAACTTCCCTCCGTTGCTTAGTCACCACGCCCAGGAACAGGAATTACCTGTTTCTCAGTGCTGCCCGCTGCTGAAACCCGCTGTGATTTCCCAGTTATTACCCGAGCGCCAGAGCGGCCTCCTCTTGCGGTTTGGTGGGCATTGTTAGAGGAAGAGAGGAAAGCAAATGCTCTTCTAGAGCAAGGCGGTGTGAAGTTTGAGAGGGCAAATTTAAAGCACGAAAGAAGCAGGCTTAAGGGGCTCACGGTGGCCCTGACCGGTTTGGCTCAGTGCGTAGAGCATCAGCCTGTGGACTGATGGGTCCCAGGTTCAATTCCAGTTAAGGGCATGTACCTTGGTTGTGGGCACATCCCCAGAAGAGGGTGTGCAGGAGGCAGGTGATGGATGTTTCTCTCACCATTGATGTTTCTAATTCTATCCCTCTCCCTTTCTCTGTTAAAAAAAATTACACACACACACACACACACACACACACACACACACACAGTGTGGGGATGGGAAGATTCTTTAGTCTGTAAATATTTACGGAGCTCCTAGCTCCTAGCCTGTGTCAGTGCAATGCACCAAGGCACCCCGTGCCGTGCGTGCCTGTGGGGCGTTGGGCATGAGTAGGGCCAGGTGCCTGCGGGGGCCTCCTGTTCTGGTCCGATGTGCCAGGAGCAGAGAGGGGCCCCTCTGTACGTGGGGCTCTGGGTTTTGTTTCTGACGGAGAGTGGCCCTGTCCCTCCCTCCCCTCTAGGTCAGCCTAGTCAGTAATAGATCCAGCTGCGGACAGAAAACCATAGTGGTTTTGACGGCCTCAGTGGAAAAAATGACGTTTGCTTCTATAGGGACTGGGGCTGGAGCAGGGTAGACACTCAGAGCCACGCCCCAGGAAGTGACTCAGGGACCAACAACGGCTGAGTTCTGCTTTCCTATCTCCCAGGAGAACTCGTGGCCAGGTCTGAGGGTGGGTCCCTGCGTGGAGCTGCTCAGGGCTCAGAGGACCCCGCTGGGGGTGGGGTGTGGGGGTGGGTGGTGGTGGTGGTGATGGGGGTGGGGCGGTGGTTGGGGGAGTTTGGGGATGGGAGTGGGATGAGGGTAGGGGGAAGGGAAAGCGGGTAAGGTGGGGAGGTGGGGCAGTAGGGAGTGGGTGGAGTGGGGTGGGGAGGTGGTGGAGTGGGGGGGCGGGGTTGTGCCTGTCTCTGACAGACAGGCTCTAGGTTCCACTTAATTTCTGACCTGGCACACCTCAGTAGCCAGATCTCTGATTTAGAGGCGGAATACCACCTGTTGGCACAGATATTTGGGAGCCATTAAAATGCCAGGAGGCCTTGCCCCAGGAACTGCCAGAGGGAAGTGCTGTCATGGTACCTCCTTCCCACCCCCACCTTCATGGCCCACAATCTCTGAAGGCAGCAGCCCCTGGGACGTCAGCTGTGGGAAGGACAGCAGGGGCTGGGGCTGCTGCCGGTGGGAGCGTGAGGCAGACACTCCTCGTTCATTTCCGGTTTCTCAATTCCGGTTTCTCAACAAAGGAAGAATGTGGGGAATTGCAGGAATTTTATGAGGCCTTAAACCTTCAGTCTACCAGGAAAACTAATCATCAGCATTTACCATCTGGACTCAATGCACCCTTCATCTGCCATCTATCTATCTGTCTGTCTGTCTGTCTGTCTGTTTGTCTGTCTGTCTATCTATCATCTATCTATCTATGTATCTATCTTTGAATCGTTTTATAATTTATGAAAGTAAAGACTAGAAATCTTACCATTTATAATCTTATGGATGGACCTAGAGGGTAGTAGGCTAGGTGAACGATCAGTCAGAGGATGACAAATAGCATATGATTTCATGTATATGTGGAATCAAAGAACAAAGAAACGAACAAATCAGAAACAGACACGTGGACGCAGAGAACAGACTGATGGTTGCCAGAGGGAAGGGGTGTGTGGGGGGGGGCCTGGTGAAAAGGTGAAGGGATTAAGAAGTACAAATCGGTCGTTCCAAAACGGTCGTGGGGAACAGAGCTAAATGAATAAATGGCAGTCAATATGTGCCAATCGATGATTGCTTTAAGTATAAGTTGCTTAAATGCTCCAGTCAAAGGACAGAGGGTAGCTGAATGGATAAGAAAGAAAGACCCATGGGCATGCTGCCCAGAGAGACAAACCTCAGAAAGAAATGCGACCTAAACGTAAAGGGATGCACACAGACGGAAAGTAAAGAGATAGAAACATGTTTCGTGCAAATGGAAATGAAGCCCTGTCATCACTTCCTGCCCTACAACCTCAGTTACAGATGAACATGAAGGGGTAGAATCTTTCATTCATTTGAAGCTCCATGAAGGAAAACAGGGTGTAACCTTATTGTCGGCCCCGGGCCAGAGCAGTGAAGTGGGGTCCTTCCCCCAGGCCAGTGGTTCTCAACCTTCCTGAGGCCTCGACCCTTGCATACAGTTCCTCATGGGGTGGTGACCCCCAGCCATGAAATTTTGCTACTGTTACGCACCGTGATGTAAATATCTGCATTTTTCCGATGGTCTTTGGCGACCTCTGTGAAAGGGTCATTCGACCCCACAAAGGGTAGAGACCCACAGGTTGAGAACCGATGCCCCAGTCCCTCTTGCCTAAAGATGGATCTACTTGGGACTTTGCAGCCAATCAACCACAAGGTGGCGAACAAGCCCCAGGCATGAGCTTCTGAGGCCCACACTCCTCCCAGATTCCATGCTTTCTGGGTGGCCCCTTAAGGACCTGCTGTACATGTGGGTAAAGACACAGACTCCATGGAACCTCGGGAGGAGGGTGTAATCCCAAATATGGAGAGAAGTCAGGGTTCATTCATGAGGGTGACAACACCTATTGAATGGGTGCTTACCGTGGGCTGGATGTAGGGAAGATGGGCGGAGAATGAGACAGAGACAGTGTTTGTGGTCTAATGGAGTTAGCATAATGAGTGTGGTCCATGGAAAGGGAAAGCAGTGTCCAGGGTCGTGGTACAGATGGCAGGAGACCACCAGGTCAAGTCCCCTGTGGGAGAAGTCTGGAGACCAGAGAAGTCACTGCTGCGGGTAGCTACCCCAGTGCCCATTCAGACTCTGCCTGCTGTGCCACCTCAGACAAATTTCACAATCTCTCTGAGCCTCAGCAGCAGGATCAGGTGGTCATCACCTCCTGGGTGTGTCACTGGGATACCGTGCGGCTCCAGGAAACTGTGTTGTGGTGTCCTTAAAGATCAGCTGAGGAAAAGCCCTGTACAAATCCCAGTTATTACATTTATTATGGAGTTCAGTGTGATGAACCCTGAGGCATTTCCCCAGCTGATAAGGCTTCTTCAAATACATGTAAGCCAGTGATTACAGAAATTTAAGACTTCCCCCAAACACGTTCACAATTACTGGTGAACTGGGACACAGGGTGGACTCCAAGATCCCGAATGCATTCTTGCTCAGCTCAGTCAAGCTTTTGTTGATCAGAAAATAGAAAAGCACACACCCAGAAAACTCTGTTCTTTTTTTTTAAAAATATATTTTATTGATTTTTTACAGAGGAAGGGAGAGGGATAGAAAGTTAGAAACATCGATGAGAGAGAGACATTGGCCAGCTGCCTCTTGCATGCCCCCTACTGGGGATGTGCCCGCAACCAAGGTACTTACCCTTGACTAGAATCGAACCTGGGACCTTTCAGTCCACAGACCGACGCTCTATCCACTGATCCAAACCGGGTTCGGCCAGAGGGACATTATTGAAGACCGCACATCTCTGTGTGGAGGTAGGCCATGGGGCAATCTTTCTCTTGATGAGAATCCCTGATGTACCTACCGCACTCTGTATAATACATCAGGAATGACTGAACGGCGGTGTGTATTCTCCTATGGGCATTAGATGGAAGGAGGAGGTAGTTCCGATTGACTTTGGGAAACTGCCCGATTTGGAGGCTTTGATCTGAGGCCACTGTTTGGTGCATCGGCATCTTCAGTGGATGTGTCACAAGCCCTGCAGCACCAGCGCGGTCACTGACTCAGCACGGTGTGTCCCGGGGGTGGGAAAGCTGGGCTGGAAGGAAAAGGAGGCCTCCGTGCGGCTGTTTCGTTAGGCTGCTCCGTCTTCTCGTGTGTATTCGGTTGATATGTATGGACTCAGAACCTGAATGTTCTCTCAGGGACCTAACAAGGAACTAAGGGGAATATATCCTTTGCCCCGAGGGCCAACCTCAGAGATCTGGACGGAGCCAAGATTGTGAACTGATGAGGCCAGGGACCTCGCTCTGGCTCTGGCAGCTGACACAAGGCCATTGGCCCACATGTACCCCTCTTGTGCCACACAATGGAGGACACTGTCCCTGCCCTGCATGGGACAGAATAGCAGTGGACCATGTGCCCTGTGATGTATTTATATGCTTAAGCAGAACAATGGAGTCCACAGTGAATCTGAAACAGAGAAAAATATTTTCTCTTTTTTTAAAAAAATATTATTTATTGATTTTTTTACAGAGAGAAAGGGAGAGGGATAGAGAGTTAGAAACATCGATGAGAGAGAAAAATAGATCAGCTGCCTCCTGCACACTCCCCACTGGGGATGTGCCCGCAACCAAGGTACATGCCCTTGACGGGAATTGAACCTGGGACCCTTGAGTCCGCAGGCCGATGTTCTATCCACCAAGCCAAACCGTTCAGGGTGAGATTGCCACAGGCTGTGTGAGCTCTTCCACTCTGAGTAAGAGAAAGTTTCCAGGCCCAGCATCCATTCTCTGCGGCCGAGTGTATGTCAGGCGCTGGCCTTTCCCAACCATGGCTAAGTGATGCTGAGCAAGCTGCTTCCCTTTTCTGGGTCTTACTCGTCCCTTCTGCAGACTATGAGTTCACCCCCTCTTCTGAAGCGGCTCCTAAACTATGTCCAGGACTAGTTGGCGAACTTCCTGAGATTTTTATACAACTTTTTTTTTAGCAGATACACAAACTAAAGCACAGAGAGGTGAAGTAACTTGCCCAAGGATGCACTGTAACTGAGCGGCAGGCCTAGGATGGATTATAACCTGGGCACAGTCTCACTCCCGGATCCGTGTTTTTAATATTACTCCGTTCTGCCTTTATTCCTCATTTCCTCACTTCTTTTTTTTTTCAATATATTTATTGATTTTCCACAGAGAGGAAGAGAGAGGGATAGAGAGCTAGAAACAGCAATGGAGAAACATCTATTAGCCGCTTCCTACACACACCCCACTGGGGATGTGCCTGTATACAACCAAGATACATGCCCTTGACCAGAATTGAACCTGGGACCTTTCAGTCTGCAGGCCGATGCTCTATCCACTGAGCTACACCGGTTTCGGCTCCTCACTTCTTAAATACTTCGCTCCTGGCATTCTGAGGACCAAGCGTGAATTTTTGGTCACCATTGTCATAGTAACTCGTACAAGGACTGCTCCTGGAATGATAGAGACGCACGCTCCAGTGCTGTGTGAGGCATTGATTTCCAAGGGTTGATCCCCCTGAAGCATCCACCTTACAGAAAAACTGCTGTTTGAAATTTTAACCTTGCTATTGGCTTCTGTAAAGGTTTGCTTGCTTAAATAATAAGGAAAATAAGACTATTCTCACTTCAGAGAGGCCATTAAACCTTCCCCGGACAAAATTATCAGCGCTGGCACCAGGCCAGGCCTTTGGTTGAGGTCTCAAGGCCTCAGCACATAGGGGGCCCTTTAAGAACTTGCAAAGGGGCGGGAAACATCCCATATTTGGGACACAAAGAAGGTAAAAACATATTAATAGGGAAAATTTCTGCATGTTGGGGCCCAGAATTTGAGAAACATTTTCCTCTGGACCCACACGTAATAAATCTATCTCCAAACTCTCTGAGCATGGTTTGATTATTCCAATTTTCTGTAACACTCGCAGCCCTGCCGTCCTATTCAAAATCAGTCGTGAATACAACAACATTTTCTCAGGCCCTGTTGTTGTTTTTTCTCATAGCACTTATCATAGTTTGCAATTATGTATTAAAATTTTTTTAAATGACTATCTTCTTTCATCTGACTGTATTCTCTCTGAGGTGAAGAATTATATCTGTTTTGTTCATCATTATACGCCCTGTATGCATAGTTCAGTAGCTGGTCAAGTGTTGAATGAATAAACAAAGTGCCTCCCATGGATTTGATATGACTTTAGGCCCCAAATAATAAACACACATGTATTGAGTACTTACTAATGCGAGGCGGTTTGCTGGGCACTTTTATGTATATTATTCCGTTTATTCCTTTTAAACAAACTTTTTTTTTTAATTGAGGTATAACCTCCAAATCTTAAGTGTATGTTTGATGAATGATCACAAAATAGACACTCCATAAAACCACCACGTCAATAAAAATTAAAAAAAAAAAAGTACATTAACCAGTGCCCAGAAGTCCCTTTCTTGCCCATATTCTCCCTTCTCTCTAGTGGTACCATTATCCTGACGTAGATTATAAGTACCAATATTTACATAGACAATTTTTTTTTCTGTTTGAATTTTATGTAAGTGCAATCACTCTGTATAAATCCTATTGTGTGTGGCTTTATTTTGCTCAACATCATGCTTATCTAGTTCTTTGATGTTGCTGTGTGTGGCTGGAGTTCTCATTGCTATATGATAGTCCATTATGTGACTATAATACGAATTATCAATCCATTCCCAGGGGATGGGCCTGTGAGTTATTTATCTTTGTATGCTCCTATGAATAGTTTTGACCATGCTTTTTGGTGCCTTTCTGTTGGGTTCTATATCTGAGGTAGAATTACTTGGGCATAGGGTTTGTGTATGCTCAGTTTCAGTAGATATTGCCCTGTCGTTCTCCAAAATAATTAGTAATTAATATATGCTCCTGCAATCAGTGTGAGAGTTCTACTTGCTCTTCCACTTTGCACACTTGATATCATCACTTTTTAATTTCACACACTTGAGATGTCCTCACGGTGATTTATTTTGCATTTACCTAATATCTAACGAGATTGAGTGCCTTTTCCTCAGCTTTTTTGATGTCCTCTTTTCTGAAGTGCCTATTCACATCTTTTTACTTAAATAAATTTTTTTTAGAAAGTGTGTGTGTGTGTGTGTGTTTTCTCATTGATTTGTAGGCATTCTTTGTATATTCTGGGTACTAGTTTCATTTTTTTTTTAAATACTTTATTGATTTTTTTACAAAGAGGAAGGGAGAGGAATAGAGAGTTAGAAACATCGATGAGAGAGAAACATCCATCAGCTGCTTCCTGCACACCCCCCACTGGGGATGTGCCTGCAACCAAGGTACATGCCCTTGACCGGAATCAAACCTGGGTCCCCGCCAGTCTGCAGGCCGACGCTCTATCCACTGAGCCAAACCGGTTTTGGCTAGTTTCATTTTTAAAAAAAATTTACATAATAACCCTGTGGTTTGTTATAATGATATTTTACACAGGCAGATGTTGAGGTCAGAGAGCTTAAGTTGGGGAAATAACAATCAAAGAACAATTAGTGAGTAGTACCAGCCAGTAAGCATTAATGTATTTATCTGGGTGGTGCAGGCTCTGAATGTGATGTAGTCATTAAGAGATCAGTGAGCTTGTGGGAAAAGGTGGGACTTATGATTGAGGAAATAGAGAGGATTTTGAAACACTTTTCAGGGAAGCTAAATCCCGAGTGCAGAAGCATGGAGTTGGAAGCAATAATTCGATGAACATCTTGGCTTTGAATAGTTCTTTGCAGTACTTTAGAGTTGTATTCTTCATGAGGGCAAGGATATGCCTTTTCCGTTCACCAGGGCATGACCAGTGCCCACCAGTGCCTGGCACATAGCAAGTGCTGAATAAATATGAAATGAAATTGGTCCCAACAATATTCCTGCCAACATTGTAAGATAGGATTGAAATGATCAAGGTCAGGTTTAAAAGATAATTAGATGACCAATCTGATGCTCTTATTAAGAGTTCCACATTTCTATCAATTCTCGGCCTTTTGGCTAAGATCAAGTGAAGAGTTCTACATTTCTAAATTGTGATGAAAGGGATATTAGAGAGAGATTGACCAAACCAGACTCAATGTGGTATGTAGGAGAGTGGAATCTGTCACAGAGAGGTCTTCTTGAATCGAGAGATGAAACAATGACTTGCAAAATTCTCGAGTGATTGAATGAGGGGGGACCAGCTAAGAGGCTATGACCACGATATTAGTACTTATTCACTAACCATTTATCACAATGATAGTAGATATCTGATGCTATACTCAAGACTAATGCAGAATAGAAGACATGTAAGTGGTGATCCTTGCCCTCCAGGAGCTAATAATGGTCTGAGGGGAGAGCTAAGACAAACACACAAATAACTGTAATTCAAGGAAGAAAAAGGCATAAGTAGAAACTATGGAGTTAAGGGAGGAGAACAATATATATATATTTTTTTTGGGGGGGGGGCATCGGGAAAGGCTAAGGTAGTATTTTAGAGCAGCATTTCTGCCTGCCTCTGCTTTCCTGCTCCCTGGGCCAGCTCTCTCAGACTGGGATGATCTTGTGTATTTATTATCACACTTGTTGCTGTGTCTCCCCTCCCTCATTGGCTAAAGAGTACTTATTTGTTTTGTGACTGTTGCACTTCTAACGCTTTACCCGGTGTATGGAACTGATACGGATTTTTCAATAAAATCTTGGATGAATGAAGCAAGTGGCATTAGAGTTGGATCCCAGAGGATAAGCAAGGATTCGGAGATACATCTGTAGAAAGAAGGGAGAGACGGTATTTTTAGGTGGAGGAAGCTTGAAGTCATATAGGGAGGATGAAAGCTGGATATAGAAAATGGGTTTAAACAAGATGCTATAGTGAATTTATTATTCATGACCTTTGTTATTTTTATGGTCCTGATATATATATATATTACCAAATTTCTGGCCAGAAGGGATGTTTAGTTTATGTTCAAATAAATGTTTTTCTTTTTGTGTGAATTGTCTCAGGTCTCTTGCTCATTGAAGAGAATACTTATTTAAGGTAGGAATATTCATTATGTTCATAGATGTGTGAGGTAAAATGAAAAGATCTAAAAATGTTGAGGGGGAGGACATGGAGAATTTTAGATTCTGGAAGAAGTGTGAGTTGCAGTGGAAGAAAATTGAGCTTCCGAGGAAGAATACAATGGGAAATGGGGTATTTTGGCTTCAGGAAACCTGTGATACGTACTTTATTCCTTTTTTGTGTGTCATAATTAAGTTCTGAGAGCATCATCCTGTAATTATGGTTCTTTTAAGAAAACAGACATTGCTAACATTGTTTTTGTTTCTGATCAATGTCTTTAAGGCTTGATGGAAAATAAAAGGGAAAAAAATGAACCAAATGAACCAAGAAAAGGAGGTGGTCATCAGATGATTTAATTGTTAATTTTAATACAGTGCCCTGAGCAAACAATATGGATAAACATTTTGTAGACTCAGTGAATGGTTAATTATAAGGTCTTCTTGTGGAATCAAGCATACTTTAGATTTGTATTCTCTTTCCTCTTTATAATTATTCTGATTGCTTATTTGAGCCAGAAACTATGAAAGGGTTGGGTAAGGAGTAGGATTTAATAAAAGTTCGTTGAATGAATAAATGAATGAGTGAATATGTAGCATAGATTTAGTTGCAACTGGACATTAGTAAAGAAAGTAATAAATCTACTTTAATTGGGTGCTGGATATCACAATCATTTTAAGTTATGGAGATATCGAGATTATGTTGAGGGACAACATTTTAGAATACACTTAAAATCTGTGTGAAAAATACCATGAAGCAGAATTATCTAAAACTATGAATTAATGATATTTTATGATGGTAAGATAATATTGGAGAGTCACATATGTCCTGTTGCCACATTATAAAAAGCCATTAACCAATTAAAGATATTGGCACCTGTTAAAAATGTGAAGGGGATTTTCCCATTTTTAGTGACAGGTAAATGGTGATCCTTTGTCTCTTGACAAAGTCCATTTTAGCAGTTGGCAATAGCATCAGATGATAGGATGTTTGTTGTGTGACGTTTCTTTGGTAGTAGCTCTCACTGCTGAATACTTTATTATTTGCTCTTGTAAAAACACAGGAAGGAAATTTAAAGGATTATTAATCTGCATCTGAATGTGTACATGTGTGTGTTGAGGGTGATCATAAGGAAAGAAGTTTCTGGGCATGTTGAGATGTATGAAGGTCTCCTGGGATAATGAGAAGGATTCTTTGCTTTGTGGTCTTGTTCCTCTCTCTGAGGGTGGCCTTGCTTATCTTCCAAGGTCTGGGGAGCTGACATTTGTTGTGCATCCGAAGAATCCTTACCAGGCAGAAGCTCCCTGCTGTGCTATTGAAGGCCTGGCTGTCATTGGAAAAGACAGGAAAATCTGAGATCTCCTTGCTGAGCTGGTGATTGCAGAGGCTTATACCCTGGCTGTCTAAGCTTGATTTTGATGACTCTCTTTGGTTATGCCTGTTTGCTGCAGAATCTCCTGCAGGTACTTGTACAGTGGACTGGAATAGACGGCACTGCTCTCTGCTGAATAGGATTCTTCGTTCCTCCGAGTCCTCTCTTCCAGGCCTGCCTCAGGGACTGAAGAACTGTGACCCTTCTTGGCTGGATTCTGTTCTCCTGCCAGCCCTTGGGGACTTTTATCCTCTTCCTCTAATGTGAGAAGTTTCTCGGTTTCAAGATGTGTCTGTGCCTCTGGGGGTTCACTGGGCTTCAGAGCCGGACCTGGGCCTTCAGTCTCTGAGCTCTGAATCTTGTGCTCTTTGCCTTCGGGTGTTTCCTGTTGCTTGGTGAGCCGCTCATCCTCTCCTCCGACTGCCGCCTGAATTCTGTTTTTCTCACCCAGTGCTACCTGTTTCTGGGTGTCTGGGTTATTATTGTGACTTCCTTGCACAGACTCTTTGAGCGAGTCTGTTTGACTCTGGGAATTCCCTTGCATAGGCGGGTCACTTGTCTCTGAGCTGCTGTCACCATCCTCCGGAGCCAGGCTGTTGGGGGTTTCAGAAGACCCTTTATCCTTCTGTGTGACTGTTGGCTCCTGGGAACCAGCCTCCTCCTTGACAAGCTTGTCTTGCGTTTTGGTGAGCCTCTCATTTTCTGCTCCAGACTTGTTCTCAAGCGGTGACAACTCCCGTATTCTTTCTCCTGCTCCTGGTATCCCTTCTGCTGCAGGGGCATTTTTGTCGCTCACAAATGCTTCTGCTGTCCCTTCTTCGGCGTGTCTTGCCTCTTCTCCTGGGGTGATGGCTTCTTCGGTTTCAGGATGATTCTGACCTCTTCCTTCTGAGCTTAACTCTTGTGTCTTAGAACCTTCTCCAGCATCCCTTTCTTCTGCTGATTCCTGGAGTTCCCATCCCGGATACTTGCCATCCTGTGCTTCCTCTTCCAGGGCTGGCGGCTGAGACTTGCTTTCCCTTTCTTCCTCCCTTACTATTTCATGGGCCTCCGGGCCTCTCCCCTCTTTCCTTTCAGTTCTAACATCAGGTGTTCCTGAAACACGTCTGCTGTTGTCATGGACTGACAGGTTGTTTGTTTCATGTTCTTTTTCTTGTGCTGGGAGTTCTCGGGTCTCAGGTGTTCTGCCATCATCCTCCGGTTCGACTGCGTTCTCCATCTCCAGTGGTGTCCTGTCAGCATTGTTTCCTGGTTCTTGAGTCTCAGCTGTTCTACTTTCATCCTTAGAATCAGTTTGTTCTGGCAGGTCTGTGCCCTCTGAATTCAGTTTATCTTTTCCTTGTAGTGGCTGTTCTTGTGCATTAGAGTGTTCCTTAGCAACCTTTTCTGCTGCAACTCTCTGGACCTCAGGTGGTCTCTGTGTTGTTTCTTCTGGTGGAGAATTTTGGGTTCCCAAGTTCCCTTCCTTTTCTCCAATCTGATCTCCTGCGTTAGTGTCACTTTGCTCCCTGGCTGGTTGATCTTCTTCCTTGGGAATCTCCTTATCTTCTCCCTCCTCCCCCTTTGTGGGGTTGTCCTTCTGTTCTGATCGTGCTGTTGGCTTATCTGTCTCATTTTCAGCCCCTTTGTCTCCTGTTGATGC